>WNGS01001312.1:63992292-64004802 GCA_020271785.1 Procambarus virginalis | reverse complement strand
TAAAGAACCTGTGTTACTTGGTAGTGGAAGTTTTAACAGTGGCTCGAGGCGTTCCGGGTCAGGTCTAATTTCTCCTTCTTGTATAAGATATCCCAACAGCTTTATAGACCTGAGTCGAAAACTACACTTTTTCAAGATCAGGAGTCAGGTTAATCTTCTCGCAACGTCCATAAAATGTTTCAGATTTTTATCATGGTCTTCCTCAGACTCTCCACACACACACTACATCAGTATAGCGAAGGTACCCTCCACTCCTCCTTTCTCAAGGATGCCATCATTACCCTTTGAAAACTGCCACTCCATTAGTGACCCCAAAAGGGATACGATAAATTCAAAAAGCTTCCCACAAGCTTCAAAGGCTGTATAGAGTTTTTCTTCCTCTGTTTAAACCCACTTGATGGTAAGGCACTGCTCAAGTCTAGCGTGCTGTATACTTTAAATCTAGCAACATATTCACAATCTCATCTATATGTGGTAAAGGGGTAGGCATCCGCCCCGTGAATCGATTGATTGTTTGTGAATAATCTACAACCATTCTTTTCTTGTGATGTTTCTCCTTAGTTACTAATACCTGGGACTCTCCATGGAGAATGACTGGGTCTAATTATCTCTTCACGTAGCATCCGAGCAGTCTCAGATTTAATAAACAACTTGTCAGCCTCAGAATAGCGTCTGGATTTTACAGCAATCGGCTGCAGTCTGGTGCTAAATTACTGAAGAGAGGGGAGCCGGAACTTTGACGGCAGCTAATCCACATATTCTAAGAGGAGGTCTATCTCCTCCAAAAGCCATTTCAGCACAGAATGATTTTGTAAAAAGTTATGAACCTAAAATACACATCAGCACACAAATCGGTAACACTTGAGATTCACACCATGGTAAGTTTCCCCTTCTCCTTGCAATTCTAAGTCTACAGAACACTGACCCAGGAATTTTGAAGAGAACGATACAGTAGCCATAGAAACTGCCCCATTGTCAGGATAGACGAGTAACCCACTCTGGCGGCAATATTCTTATGAATAAGTTCTCAGAGCTACCAGTGTCAATCAGTGCACTGACTGGAATACCATTGATCTTAAGCTAAGCACTGATTTATTGAGGCATAGGGCGAAGTCCCAGCTAAAGTAGCGAGCATAGCAGCGAATGTGGGTTGTTTGAAGCACTATTAGTCTGTTTCAGAGATCGGCAGACCTTAGCATAATGAACTTTTTCTTGCAATTCATACACAGAGCCTCTCTAGCTGGACATCGACTGCGAGGATGTCGAGTGTAACCACAAAAGAAGCACTTTAAACCACTAGTTATAGCTGCAGAAACTATGTCAACTTTTTCTTCCACACTTTCTTGTCCTCCTAAGTCCTCCAGGTCTAATGAGAGTGCCATGGCAGCGTTTGTAGCCCCTGGCTGAGCATAAGAGGCAGAAAGTTTCTGTGCCGTTTCTAGAGTGTGAGTCTGGTCAAAGGCTGACTGTAAGTCTAAAGTTTTATTTTCAAGTAAGCGCTGCCTTATTGTGGCAGAACCTAGCCCATTAATGAAAGCATCTCTCACATAGTTATCACTGGCTTCTACAGCAGTCACTGGTTTGAACTGGCAATCTTTAGCTAATAACTTTAAAGCCTGAAGAAACTGATCAAGCGACTCACCGGGTTCTTGGCGCCGTGTTGCAAGCACATACCTTGCGAATACTTCATTCTTGGGCTTCACAAACAGTTCTGTTAGGGATTTTTCAGCAGCATCATACGTAGTGCAGTCAGCTATGTAGTCGAACACACGTGGAGCAACGTAGTTTATTAAGAGACACAGCTTGTCCACGGTGGGAGTATTTTCTTCTACTGCAAGAGTGAAGTTTTGGAACGTCTTGAGCCAGTGACGCCATTCCTGAGCGGCGTTGGTGGCGTTTGGGTCAGTAGCAACCGCTCGGGCCGTAGAACCGCTCGGGCCGTAGTAACCGCTCGGGCCGTAGTAACCGCTCGGGCCGTAGTAACCGCTCGGGCCGTAGTAACCGCTCGGGCCGTAGTAACCGCTCGGGCCGTAGTAACCGCTCGGGCCGTAGTAACCGCTCCATGTTCACTGGCTGAATTATTTGTTCAATAAATTGAGGTAAGGGAGAAGCATTGCCAGACATGTGGCTTTATTGAACAAATAATTACAGAACAGTTACATCCTGCAATACACAAGCCATATATTATACAAAACTTATAAAGACTAACAGTGCTTAAGATATATAATATAATAAGCAAAGTACACATGACTAACGCTAGAACAAATAGAAATTAACTAGGAGTGAACACAAACTAACCTGTACACAGGCACCACACAGCTGATCTGACAACAACAAAACAGTCAAGCGAGCATCCATCCGGGTACAATAATACAATAACACTTTTACTACAAGGACCACGACCGCTTACAACACAAGCTGAAATTTCAACCTAATATACTAATTGTTAACACCTACTATCTAATAACTTCAATATGCCATAGAAGGAATGAATTTAATTCCTTATGGACGTACTTATTGTTTGGGGGAGGTCGCGTGTCATAACGATGGACAGTGCACAGTACATAATATAAAGAGTACTCAATATAATCAATACTAAAGCACTTAACCTGCTGGTTGTCCACCGAAGCAATCATAGATTGCTACTGGAGCAATTGCACGCTCCTAGGCCGATTAAATGCAAGGGCCCAACGTAGTATTGATGGAAATCGACTCTCCCGGGACGCACGGTGTGATTGTTGGCGTCACTGGCTAAGCAACATGGCGAATGTCTTCTTCTCCGCCCTCCCTCAACTCGTCTCTCGCATTCACAACAAAAGTTACTAATCACAGATAATTCTTTTCCGTGTAATTACTGATATAATGCGTTAGTGAGAACCGAGTTTCAATTATAGGGAATTAAATAATATCATTCTCGTTAAGTGGTGTTAATCGAGAAATGGAGGGAATTTTATTTTCTCCATAGCATTCGTACGTAACAGAAAAACTGCTACTTGATAATTTCAGTTAATAACTCTCGGTTTTGGATTATTGGGAGCTATATTATCCGTAGTTAATTATTGTACGGAATACAGATAATTTTAGAGAACCACATTCAATTCTCTGATATATGGTAATAAATATGTTTAGATAGATATTATCTGACGCAATCCTGCCTCTCAATGTCGTGAGAAGATTAGCAATAGACTCAGATTAAGTTATGTTAACACTACCATTAGTGAAATTAATAACTACTGTAATTAGTATATAATAATGATGTATTATAATACAATGATAGTGTATTAGTGTTGGAAATTTCCAACAACACCCTCATAAATACTGTCAAGCAGTATCCTGCCCCGCGATAGCAGCTTGACAATTAAATGCGACCTCAGCACACAGTATAGAGCTGCTTCGGTGGTTATAATGGGAGCTGCCTCGTATGGGCCAATAGGCCTTCTGCAGTTCTCATTATTACTACTATTCTCTACACCTTACTTTCCTCCTCACCTCTCTCTTGCCTATTTATTCCCGTTCTCTACCTCCTCATCACAAGCGACTTGAGAATGGTCCAGGACGGACCGAAACGTCGTCGTCCCTTCAACTTCTAGTGTGTGGTCTGGTCAACACAGTATAGATTTACTGAACAAAAAATTGTACCACTTACGGGCTATTCATGCCCGTGCCACCTCTTGGGTGGCTTAATCTTTATCAATCAATCAATCAATTCCAGATGATTTGTAATATTTGTAATTTAGTAAAATTGGGGAATTTTCTTGGAGAATATTAAAATTCTTGAAGATGTTTAATGTATGTTGACCAGACCTCACACTAGAAGGTGAAGGGACGACGACGTTTCAGTCCGTCCTGGACCATTCTCAAGTCGATTGTGAACGGTCCAGGACGGACTGAAACGTCGTCGTCCCTTCACCTTCTAGTGTGTGGTCTGGTCAACATACTTTAGCCACGTTATTGTGACTCATCGCCTGCATGTTTAATGTAAAATAGGCACAGTAAGTTCTGGATGCAAAGACATAGCCAACGATTATTATTATTAACATCTTTATTGCCAAAATTAATTACAATTTGGCCTAATTAAGGATTTTAATTAAGTCTTATTAAAGTGAGGATAATGCTGGTATTCACTGTCACGCAGGACAGAGGGTCACACACAGGACAATAGGTCTAAACTGTAGGTGGAAGCACACACATATCATGGTTACAATCAATGTTTTAATGTATGAATATGTAAAAACAACTTTCTATTGTGCACTGCCACACAAGGGCAGGGATGGGTTCATAAGTGATGCAGCTTAGAAGTAATATAAATAAAAAAATTTCTTCATTCTTTAAAATGGACAAGCATATTTTGGATAAATTGTTAGGATGTCGTCCAGAACACCTGAGTCAATGAAATAGTTACACAGTTGGTGGTACAAGAAGCCAGGATGTCTAAAGTCTTTACAGTTTCACATTCAACAATATAGTGTTCTAGTGAATGCATTAAAGGTTTATCACAGAGGTTACAATCTGAATATTCTGATAGTGGCTCAGCCTCACTAACCTGCCAGATGTGTGTATAGCCAAGGCAAATTCGCGCAATGACTACATCACATTGCCTGGTTCGGTTACTGTGCTGACCATACAAATACCTGTTATTACAAAACTTGTCATAGCTTTTAATACTGCAGCTTTCAGGTCTCTGGGCATTTCTTAGTTCTTCTAAATCTGAATTAATTTCTTTAATTTGTATGTTTCTAATAATAGCATTAGATAGTCCAAAGTCACAATCAGTGTTTTCTTTCCTGCAAGCCTCATTGGCCAATCGATCTATAAAGTCATGTTTTCCAACTCCAACATGGGATGGGATCCACATAAATTTTATACAAGAGTTATTATCATTGGCAAAATTACATTCCATTTAATATTACAAGCTACGTCCGACATACATTGTGATGGGTTATTTAAGGACTGCAGAGCACTTTTAGAGTCACAGAATATCACTCCACCACCATTGAGCTAAAGGTATTCAGTGGCTAGATAAATACCCAATAGCTCAGTCTGTGTCGTGCTAGCCCAGTTGTTGTTCAGTCTCTGTGTACTAGACGTGATCATTTCATTCCCTTTATACACTGCACATGCACAACCTGTTCTACCAGTGCCTAACTGCACAGAGCCATCACCAAAGGCATACGATTCAATTGGTTTGAGATTTTGAAAATGCCTCTCAATAGCTTCTAATGTTATACATCTCATAGTTAAATGTTATACATTTGTTTTACACACTGATGGGGGTTTAATGCAAAGAGACCTGCACATCTTTCCAAGAGGAAAGATGTGCATTTTATCAGGATTTTAATCAGGAACAGTTTTACCAGGATTCAGAGACACCATATAGCCAGCGATGAGTATTTTGGAGTCTGGTGTTGGGCGTCTGTTGTTAACCTGGACAGGTATATTGAGATCATTTTTTGGAGGTAGCATTATGAAGTGTAACTGCTGGCCACTGTGTGTTCCCACTGGTGTAGCGTCCGGAGGTGTCAACGCACTGTGCATTGATGTATGCACACCGGGGGTGTAGTGTTATGTGGAGTATTACACCCCAGTGTAATGACTAGTACTGTATTTTATGTAGTGTAATGTGCATGTTTTTGGTTTTTACGAGCATGGAGGTAGTGTAGGGTGTGATATTATTGGCCTTGTTAAACCAAGGTGCAGTCTGTGTAGCGTTACTGGTGGGTGTAGCGCCGGGTGTATGGAAGAGTTATTAACACAGGTGGTAGTGTGTGGCGGGTGGCCACTACACAAGTGATTACACCTGGCGAGTGTGGGGCAGGTCATTAACGATGACCGGACAAAAGGGAGAGTGTATGTTAGCGTTTGGTTACCTGTTGGTGGTAGCTGGTAGTGACCATTCGTAGTGGTTTGGTGCAGTCTGGCGCCAGGCATATGCCGGGGGTGTTGGTGACGCTGTGTGTGTGGTGCTATATTGAGGTCATCACTGGTTGTGGTGACCAGAGGTTATGGTGTGTCGGAGTGGGTAAGTCTTAGTGATAAGATGCAATGTTGATAATTCCAGCAGTTGGCGATGGCAGTGGGCGAGCCAGGTAAATATATCACAGCACTCATTAATTTCTCATTAATTAAGTTGTTACAGTCAGTGGTAGTATGACACTTTAGTGACATAACTTGGACATTATCGTAAGGGAGATATAACCCAAGATGCAGTCATGTTGACAGTGTAACTCAATATCTTATCTCGAGATTACGTCATAAAAAAATTTGCTGTTTCCATTTTCTCTAAAACAATTTCTTTCTCCCCTTTGGTGCATATATTTAGCACTAATCATTCCCCAGCACACTCGTAGACTCTTATACTACAGCAGCTGTAACCCTGACAAGTCCTAACTCCAGCCCTGTCAACTGTACCGGGTAATACATACTCACTCCCGCCTAACTGAAGTATTGACCGTCCTTAACATATAAATATGTCACATAATTTATCTCAGTTGTCCATGAATGATTTTGGATTGGAGTTGCAATGTTTGTTTTCAAACATTTGTTTGAAGTTTGTCCACACTTGTTTATTTGTGAAATTTAGGTAAGGAATTTACACCAAGCCTTTCGCACTCTCCTGAATGTTTTGTCAAGGTGTGAGTGTGTTGTTAGGACGAGACAAGCAGTAGTTTGTACCAATTTTTCAAGGCAACTATTGCCAGTTCTTTTTAAAGAAGTAAAATACTACCTTAAGATCGTGGTCCCTCCGTTGGTTCTGATTAATTCAAACGATGTTTTAAATTTAGCTGGCAATGCTTCACTTGTGAATTTTCTTCTATCATTACCATCAGTGCTAAGAAAAACTAATGATTTGTTTTCCTTCCTGCGATGATTGTGTCCACATCAGCCACATCCCGGTCCTTTGTTCCCACAAAGAACACCCGAGTCCTCCTCTTTGTAGCCTAGGCAAAGACTGTCGTGCCCATATAGCTGATCTACAACAAAAATGTTCTTGCCTTCTCACCGAGCTCCTCTCACAGTTGAGAGGCGGGACCAAAGAGCCAAAGCTCAACCCCCGCAAGCACAAATAGGTGAGCACAAATAGATGAGTACAACCCAACAAGGAGTTAATCCCCAGCTTCAACACTCTCAGTATCAATAGCTTCCTTCATTAGGTTTTTTGTTCATTGTCTTCCAGCAAACATACTTGAATGAATATTTGTTAAAGTTCATAATCACAGAACAAGCTTCAGAAAACTCGTTCTTTAAGATTATGAATGATTGTACTTTTAAATTCTTTAATCACTGTACAAACTATTACAAAACTGGTTAGTTAGCTTTAAGAGTTGGCAGAAACTAAGCGCATACTAACGGTATATCCTTAATGCTAATACTATTATTTATATGAATTAATATGTAACTCTCCACTGAACTGATATAATTATTGTGTATCCACACACCAAACATTTTTGGTAGCCTCATATATGTCTTTGTAAATAAAGATAAAAAAAATATACCTATATAATTTCTTACCTTTGTATGAAGGAGATAAAAGGAGAGACTCACCCAGAGTAAAAAACCAGGAATCACTTATCAGTCCAAGCCGTAATTAACTAGTTCAAAATCCAACTGGTAAAAAATCACCGAGAATAATATGGGTTACTTTGACAATCCACCGCCTTGCTGTCCCCCGTCGAGGTCACTAGACACACTGGGCCCTCAGCAACGAGGACACTTCTCGTAGTGACCTCTGACCTCAGAGCACCAGGAGACGGCCCAAACAGGCACTAGGTAATTAGGCAACTAACTGTTGGGGATTGATTGCGACTGGATAAACTCTTATTAATATATATATATATATATATATATATATATATATATATATATATATATATATATATATATATATAAGATTGAAGTTATATGAAAAGTATATAAAAAATATTTATTTCCTTATTTTTCTATATACAAAAATATTAATGGAAATGCATACACAAATAAAGAGGGGTGTAATAAAACAGGTAGAAACAATGTATCCCTTTACTGACTTAGGATACACGTTACATTTTTTTTGTCTTCATCACAGCAAATACAACACTGATGCAGTCAACTCCCGCCTGGAGTGTGGCTGTTGTTGCTTGTTCACGGTTTGGCTAGTCTCCCATCTCAAGATGGCCACCCAGCACAGAAAACGGGTGGAAGGAGGTCGCAGTAAGTGTATGGTCGACTTAAGTCTTGCGTGACATGTCCGGTAGTGGATGACCCATCAAGTTACGTCTTGAACAACAAAGGCTGAACCTGTAGTTTGATGACTCGTCGTCCGTGGTTATCTTGTTCCTCAGAGTGTTCGCCAGGTTATTTACCTAGCTCCTACAGCTTCTCATTAATCACTTGTAGTTACATAAGTAATTGACCACCCCTGCTAGAGGTTTCACAAGGGGTTATGTGTTCAATATATAGGTGATGTTTGTATAAAATATATTTATATACTATGCATTCAAATAATATATATATGAATATATATATATATATATATATATATATATATATATATATATATATATATATATATATATATATATATATATATATATATGAATAATATACATATAATATATTTATTTATATATTATATATTTATCTTTAAAGATCATTATCAATATATCAACTTCTGGACACCAATCGATAGATTAGTTAAAACATCTTCAATTTGTCCGGGAAAGTTGTTACACAAGATGCTACTCATCATCAGTTCATCTCTCCAAGACTTTCAGGAGGCGAGAAAACTCCGCCTCTGTCCAGCATACATATTAAAATACAATTGCTTCCAACAGCATATAACAAAGGGAGAGAATATAAAGAAAGGATCAAGCTGGTATTTTACACGCAGTTATCAAGAGATACCTGATAGCTTGCTTCCTTCATCAATTACAAAAAAATGATTAATTATCAAATAATAAATGTGGGAGAAGTAGACAACAGCACTAACTGTAAACCATAGAGTCATTCAGAAGATCAAATTCTACATTAATTATACACAAAATGTAAACTGCCAACTTATAAATGCTTTTATTGAACTATAGCTCAACCACCAATTTAAAAATTATCATTAGGTTTATCATCTATCAATTCGAAATATTCCAATTTTAATTAAATAATAAATTCTGGTGTCCTCTTAATTCTCCTTCAGTATTGCGTTGGCACAAGGCGCTATATACTAATGGTTGTAAATGTAACGAGGAAGAGAAGCAGTCAAACGCTCCAGACAGCTATTAAACCGATCTGTAGTGACCACATGACATGATCTCTCGACCTGGGTCCTACTCAGTGCAGGCGACGGCATATTCAGGCGAAACTCGGCCCTCATAATAACACAATTCTCAAGGTAAAAATGATTTCACTGGTGCCGATGTTCAGTATGCAGCCATTCACACTGAACAGGGTTATCCATTCATTATATATTAAATTTATCTTGGATGAGAGTGAATATACTCTTGATTGAAGCGCCTTGCCTCGCCTATCCACCAACCAGTCACCTCAAATACCTGATATCCTAACATTATCCTATCGTCTATCCCACGTACCACACCTGCCTTTATCTCTTGTAACTGAATTAAAACTTTTAAGTTACTAGCCTTCGTGCCATTAGTCGTCAACCATACAAATAAATATAAAAAATTACTGAAGACTTTACGTCAAGCTCATCCTCGCACTTTAGAATAAATTATTTTTTAGATGCAAATGCCTTTACAGTACAAGACCACCAGGAAACAACAATAAAGCTTTTAAATTTATCATGAAGAAGAAAATAACTATAGGAAGATAAAATCAAAAAACCTCTAAAACTTAACATACTAACTTGCAAAATATTTATCTCTGATGTGGTTTGCGTCCAGATTGTTAATCTTTCCATGCATTTCCGTAGTGGAGACTGTTTTCATGACAAGTGTTTTATCAATAAGTGCCTCCATGGTAAGTGCTTTCATAGTAAGTGCCTTTACGGTAAGTGCCTACACAGTAAGTGTCTTTATGGTAAGTGCCTACACAGTGTCGTCATGGTAAGAGTCATCATGTTGTATTAGTTTTAAATGGAATCAGAGTAACAGATTACATTATTTTTATTTTAACACATATTTCAGATTTCTTATATTGGTGATAATGATAAGTGCTTCCCTACCATGGTGATGATGTTAAGTGCTTCCCTACCATGGTGATGATGTTAAGTGCTTCCCTACCATGGTGATGATGTTAAGTGCTTCCCTACCATGGTGATGATGTTAAGTGCTTCCCTACCATGGTGATGATGTTAAGTGCTTCCCTACCGTGGTGATGATGTTAAGTGCTTCCCTACCATGGTGATGATGTTAAGTGCTTCCCTACCATGGTGATGATGTTAAGTGCTTCCCTACCATGGTGATGATGTTAAGTGCTTCCCTACCATGGTGATGATGTTAAGTGCTTCCCTACCATGGTGGTGATGGTATTAAGTGCTTCCCTACCATGGTGATGATGTTAAGTGCTTCCTTACCATGTTGATGTTAAGTGCTTCCCTACCATGTTGATGTTAAGTGCTTCCCTACCATGTTGATGTTAAGTGCTTCCCTACCATGGTGGTGATGGTATTAAGTGCTTCCCTACCATGGTGATGATGTTAAGTGCTTCCCTACCATGGTGATGTTAAGTGCTTCCCTACCATGGTGATGATGTTAAATGCTTCCCTACCATGGTGATGTTAAGTGCTTCCCTACCATGGTGATGTTAAGTGCTTCCCTACCATGGTGATGATGTTAAATGCTTCCCTACCATGGTGATGTTAAGTGCTTCCCTACCATGGTGATGTTAAGTGCTTCCCTACCATGGTGATGTTAAGTGCTTCCCTACCATGGTGATGATGTTAAGTGCTTCCCTACCATGGTGGTGATGTTAAGTGCTTCCCTACCATGGTGATGATGTTAAGTGCTTCCCTGCCATGGTGATGATATTAAGTGCTTCCCTTCCATGGTGATGATGTTAAGTGCTTCGCTACCATGGTGATGACGTTAAGTGCTTCCATACCATGGTGATGGTATTAAGAGCTTCCCTACCATGGTGATGATGTTAAGTGCTTCCCTACCATGGTGATGATGTTAAGTGCTTCCCTACCATGGTGATGGTATTAAGAGCTTCCCTACCATGGTGATGATGTTAAGTGGTTCCCTACCATGGTGATGATGTTAAGTGGTTCCCTACCATGGTGATAATGTTAAGTGCTTCCCTACCATGGTGATGATGTTAGTGCTTCCATACCATGGTGTTGATGTTAAGTGCTTCCCTACCATGGTAGTGATGGTATTAATTAAGTGGTTCCCTACCATGGTGATGATGTTAAGTGCTTCCCTACCATGGTGATGATGTTAAGTGCTTCCCTGCCATGGTGATGATGTTAAGTGCTTCCCTACCATGGTGATGATGTTACGTGCTTCCCTACCATGGTGGTGATGGTATTAAGTGCTCCCCTACCATGGTGATGATGTTAAGTGCTTCCTTACCATGTTGATGTTAAGTGCTTCCCTACCATGGTGGTGATGTTAAGTGCTTCCCTACCATGGTGGTGATGGTATTAAGTGGTTCCCTACCATGGTGATTATGTTAAGTGCTTCCTTACCATGTTGATGATGTTAAGTGCTTACCTACCATGGTGATGATGTTAAGTGCTTCCCTACCATGGTGATGATGTTAAGTGCTTCCCTACCATGGTGGTGATGTTAAATGCTTCCCTACCATGGTGATGATGTTAAGTGCTTCCCTACCATGGTGATGATGTTAAGTGCTTCCCTACCATGGTGATGATGTTAGGTGCTGCCCTACCATGGTGATGATGTTAAGTGCTTCCCTACCATGGTGATGATGTTAAGTGCTTCCCTACCATGGTGATGATGTTAAGTGCTTCCCTACCATGGTGATGATGTTAAGTGCTTCCCTACCATGGTGGTGATGATGTTAAGTGCTTCCTTACCATGGTGATGATGTTAAGTGCTTCCCTACCATGGTGGTGATGATGTTAAGTGCTTCCCTACCATGGTGATGATGTTAAGTGCTTCCCTACCATGGTGATGATGTTAAGTGCTTCCCTACCATGGTGATGATGTTAAGTGCTTCCCTACCATGGTGATGATGTTAAGTGCTTCCTTACCATGGTGGTGAAGTTAAGTGCTTCCCTACCATGGTGATGGTGTTAAGTGCTTCCCTACCATGGTGGTGATGTTAAGTGCTTCCCTACCATGGTGATGGTGTTAAGTGCTTCCCTACCATGGTGGTGATGGTATTAAGTAGTTCCCTACCATGGTGATGATGTTAAGTGCTTCCCTACCATGGTGATGATGTTAAGTGCTTCCTTACCATGGTGGTGAAGTTAAGTGCTTCCCTACCATGGTGATGGTGTTAAGTGCTTCCCTACCATGGTGGTGATGTTAAGTGCTTCCCTACCATGGTGGTGATGTTAAGTGCTTCCCTACCATGGTGGTGATGGTATTAAGTAGTTCCCTACCATGGTGT
>WNGS01001312.1:63970774-63982030 GCA_020271785.1 Procambarus virginalis | reverse complement strand
CAATGCAGGCCATGATCTGCGGATTGATAGTCTCACGGAAACCGTCTCATGAAGCTACATCAAAGAAATACTTCAGTCAGCCTGCAATAGGCTTGTCTGGCCAACCATAATCACTGTTTTTGATTGGGGGAATATTTGGACACGGAATGTCGATTCGCAATCCAGCTATACCAAAGTTATCGTATACGCCTATCCTGGAGCATGCAGCTCCGGCGTGGAGTCCATATCTATTCAAGCACAGGCAAAGTTAGGGAAAGTAAAGGTGTGTTTCTGCCACCAGACCAGTCCCGGAGTTGAGAGGTATGAATTACGAGGAAATTCTATTGGAATTAAACCTCGTTAGTGGAAGATAGAAGAGTTACAGGAGACATGATTACCACATACCTAAACCCTTGAGGAATTGAAAGGGTAGTTAAAGTCAGACTATTTAGAACGTGGGGTACATGAACTAGGGGACACAGGGTGGAAATTTAGTACCCACATGGAATGCACTAAGAATGTGATGAGGTGGAGGCTGACTTTATACACAGTTCAACTTTAAAGGTAGATATGATAAAACCTGAACAGGTTGGGGAACCTGCACCGAGCTGATTGACAGCTGAGAAGCGGAACCAAAACTCAGTCACAATTAGATGTGTGTAAACACACATTCTCATAATCATCACACACAACTCCACCCCCGTGTGTGTACTCACACTTAGCTGAGTACACACTCATTTAATCACTCACACACACACACACAACGCACACACACCGCACGTACATCTGCACCGTCCTATAACCTTTCACGACAGACGGCGGGGCACTGACTCCACCACACACCATTTTCCCAATATAAGACTCTCCAACACTAGGCCAGGGGCCCAGGCCAGGGCAGGGGGCCCCAGGCAGGGCCCAGGGGGCCCTGGGATACAGCGTCCTGCCCCTGCCCTGGTTACAGGGTCGCGCACCTCCACACTAGTATACCTCTCGGTACACGGGCAACGCCCCCTGTACAGTCCCGTCCTGTATCAACAGGGTTAAATGGTCGTTAAGCACGGTACACACACCACTACCAACTTATATCCGAACTTTTCTTGTGCATGACTTCGAACTCTTCCCGTGTTCGATTTCCCCACTAACGCTTCACCTCACTGAGCTCACACTAATGCAGACAATGCACAGCGAAAACACTAACCTGTCCTAGGCCTAGCTAGGCAAATTTAGTTTATTAAATACTTAGTATATATATATATATAATATATATATATATATAATATCTATATATATCATATATATACTATATAATATAATATATATATTTGCGGAAACTCACACCCCAGAGTGTCTCGAACCGTACTGCCAGGAGCAACGCAACTGGTATATACAGGACGCCTTATCCGCTTGACCATCACGACCGGACCATAAGGAAGTGTATGCCGAAGCTATTTGAACCACTTCCCCGCCGGCACTTGGATGTAAATCTTGGGCATAGCATTTTATTAAATCACCTCATTCTTTGGGGCACACGGTGAGGAACACAAAGTGCGAAACGTAAGCCTGAATGGTCCACCAGGACTGATAGCAAGCAGGAAACTCACACACCCAGAAGTGACTCGATGCCTGAATGAACAAGGCATTCACACCCCTGAAATGACTCAACAAGCCTGAATGGGGACCATTCAGGCTTGTTCGCCTTTGTGTTCCTCACGTGTGCCTCGCAAAGAATGAGCGATTTTATAAAATTGCTATGCCCAAGATACCATCCGAGTGCCTGGCGGGGAAGTGGTTCAAAAGGCTTCGGCTATCACTTCCTTATGTCCGGTCAGTGTGATGGTCAGGGATTTAAGGAGTCCGGTATATACCAGTTAGCATTGCTCCTGGCAGTATGGGTTCGAGTCACTCCTGGGGTTGAGTTTCAGGTGCATATAGCCCTGGGGACCATTCAGGCTTGTTCGCATCTATATCTATATATATATGATCTATATATATATATATATATATATATATATAATATAGATATATATACTATATATATAATATATATAGAAGTAGTATATATTTTAAAACCTAGAAGGGGTACCACCTCTGGTGCAAGTGTAGGGCACCATAGCCTCGGAGAAGAAAATAAAGAGTACTCTAGAGAAGACCTTGTTGGATCATCAACTGAACACTTTGATATTTCTTCTCCTACCACCCCTATTCTTTTGGTATGTGTGTATACTAATCTAATGTTATTTGAAATGGCATACACAAAAACGTTACAATATTGATACAATGCAGGGTACAAGGCTGCTTTCACAAGTTGAAAGCTCCTCCAGCTCCTCAGATGGCGTTGCAGGAACCCTGGATGCAGTGAGCAGTTTCTCTCTGGATTGCCACACTTAGGCGCTGGAAAAGAAAACTGGGAGCTCTAGGGTCGCTAGTTGGTTCGATTAGCTTAGACCACAACTCCTTCCAAAAGCGGGCAGCACTTTTACCCCAGGCAACATGTGTCTCTGAGGCCATGGGGACAAATTGTAGTGGTGCTCAAGGTCTCTGGACTTACGTGAATTGGGCCCGCTTCCCGGTGAGTGGCAGCTCCTCCTGCTTGAGTAGCACTGAAGTCAACATATGGTATGGGCTAAAGTTGAGATGCAGTGTAGTCCCACACCAAACTGTCTACCATTCTTCCAGGGGTTCACCGTGATTTCATCTGGGCGACCGACAGGCTCATTAGAGCTGCGGGACATTAGGTATCGGGGCTCCTCTCTCTGCTGGACAGCCGGCTGTGGTATGGCTTCTCTTAATAATGTCATTGACCTCGCCGGGTCTTGCAGGCCATCCTCCTGTCCTTTGGCAGAGAAGGCCATGCCGACCGTACCTGTCGGCCCCTGCCTCGCCCAAATACACCTGTATTCGTGTGTGGCATTGGGGCAGCGAGAAGGAGAGCCACGGCAATTCGGAAGGCCTGCAGTGTGAGACATGTGCTTGTTGCGGACAATGGGGTTGCTAAAAGGACGTCACCTGCATGGGAGCTGCTATAGCCTCTAGTCGGGCAGTGTCATGTTGGGTTGTCGCAGCTTCTTGGTCGGCAAATGGGGACGATCCCAGCTGGATTCGCTTATGGGCTTCAGAAGGCAGTGGTTGGGGTGCTGGTTCTGCAAGAGATACCCATTTGGTGGATGGTGCAGTCTGAAGCGGGATCATGTACCCCTGGCCTGTTGAATAGGTGCTCAGTTGGATTTCCTTCCACCAAGTGTCAGACCCCACGAAGCAGGCCAGGAACGTGGTACAGCAATTTTGTGCTGTGGCACGCAATTAAAATATATATTATATAGATATAATATATGTATATATATATCTATTATATATATATATATATATATATATACTGAAAACTCACACACCCCCAGAAGTGACTCGAACCCATACTCCCAGGAGCACGCAACTGGTATGTACAGGGTACGGCCTTAAACCAACTTGACCATCACGGACCGGACATAAGGAAGTGATAGCCGAGGCTATATGACCCACTTCCCCCGCCGGCACTCGCGATGGTAATCTTGGGATAGCATTTTATCAAATCACCCTCATTTTTTTGGGGCAACACGTGAGGAACACAAATGCAAACAAGCTGAATGGTCCCCAGGACTAGATACAACTGTATTAAGGCTCTGACACCCAGAGTGACTGAACCTCTCCTGCGGAGCAACGCACTGGGTTAGTCACTCGGTGTGACGCCTTAAACTACAGTTGTATCTAGTCCTGGGACCATTCAGGCTTGTTTGCATTTGGTGTCCTCACTGTTGCCCCAAAAATGAGGTGATTTGATAAATGCTAGGCCCAAGATTACCATCCGAGTGCCGGCGGGGGAAATGGGTCATATAGCCTCGGCTATCACTTCCCTTATGTCCGGTCGGGATGGTCAAGGGCTTCTTTGTGTGGATCAGGAGATTACTTACATCCAACAGCAGGAAGTCATCTGTAGTGTTCCAGGGGCATAGGAGTGTAACAAGAGACTTCGAACTAGGCACCCCACAGGGAGGGTGTCCTCAGTCCTACACTATTTAATATCTTAATAAACGCACTGTTAAACTCTGCACCGAGCAAACCCCAACGTGCATATCATAGACTATGCTGATGGTCCTGTTGTAATCAGACTCCCTGTCGGGCAGCATAAAGAAAGGCTCAGAGCTTCTCAAGGCTGTAGCAGGTTATCACCTCAGGCTATGGTGAAAATGTCAGAATTGTCAAAATGATTCACCTTGCATATATTAGATCTTTAGTGGATAATGCCTGCACCTCTTGCCTTGCTTTGATTGCCTGACACCGAGTTTGGACTCAACAACTTCATTACCTACTGGATGTAAACCTAAAGTGTGTTAGCTAAATTATTTGCACACCCGTTCCGTCACTATGTGTGATCGAGTCGAAAAGAAACGTGAATTCATAGACAATTCTATAACAAATGTTCAAGAAATGTGTAAATATTGAATTAAAATATTTAATTCAATATTTACACATTTTCTGTTTCTGTTACACAAAATTTTCTGTTACCAGAAATTATAGCCAAATATTCACAGTTTGCTAACTGTAGATAGTAACTGAGCGATTGTAACCCATCTACTGCTGCTCACTTTAAGGGGGTTACTGGTGTAGATGGTGGGAAGATGTTAGAGGAGTGGTAGACGCCGGGCTGTGGTGAGAACAGTAGTTACTAGAGAGAGGAAGGTCAGGTCAGACCAAGTAAGAGTATTTAGAGTTAATTCGGGAATTTAATTCGGGTTAATTTAAGTTAACTCGGGAGTCCGAGTTAGGTAACATAGGGGACATCAACCTAGCAGTGCAATCTTTTCTTCAAAAAACTCTTAGCCATTATAACACCCACTGTCCTATGCTTACAAAACAAGTCACAACCAAAAGGCTTAACAATCCCTGGCTAACAAAGGGAATACTTAAATCCATTAATAAAAAACATGACCTTGAGAAGAAGTATAGATTAGGTATTGTCTCCAAAGAATTCTCAAAGAATTACTCGTTATTGCTATCTAAGATAATTAGACGAGCTAAAACTAAATACTTCGAGGATAAATTTACCCAAATAAGGAGAAACATTAAAAAAACTTGGAGCACAATTTCACAAATATTGGGATCAAAGAAGATTCTAAATAACAAACATACACTCCTGTCCAATAACGATGGTCAGCTTTCAGCCTCTGATTCTGCTATTGAGTTCAATAGGTTCTTCTCTTCTATTGGTTCATCCCTTGCGAACGATATTCCATCTTCCAGTACTGATGTTAACGACTATCTTACAGGTAACTATCCACAGTCTCTGTACTTAAAGCCTATTAATTCCACTGAAGTCAATGAGATAATCCTTTCCCTTAAAACCAAGTCTAGTGCCCTTGAGGAAATACCAACTTTAATTTACAAAAAAGCCTCCAGAACTTTAGCCCCTGCAATTGCATTGCTCTTCAACAAGTCACTTGAACTCCAAACCTTTCCAGATATTCTAAAAAAAGCGAGAGTAACCCCGGTACACAAATGTGGTGATCTCACAGATGTTAACAACTACAGACCTATATCAATCCTGCCTAACCTGTTAAAAATATTTGAGAAATTAATCTACAAGCAGTTTACTCTTATCTAGCCAAACACAATATACTTAGCTCTTGCCAATATGGCTTCAGACCCAAAAAAGCACTAATGATGCACTTATTAGTATGATTAACTTGATTCATACAGCTCTTGATAAAAATGAGTTCCCTGTTGGGTTATTTGTGGACCTGCGAAAGGCTTTTGACACTGTCAACCACCAAAACCTTCTTCTTAAATTACATCATTATGGAGTCAGAGGACACTCCCTGCAATACCTCAAATCCTACCTTACTGACAGGCTCCAGTATGTTTCTGTGAATAATTCAATTTCTCCCACCCTACCCATCAACATTGGTGTTCCTCAGGGCAGCATACTTGGCCCTCTCCTCTTTCTCATCTACATTAATGACCTTCCTAATGCCTCCCAACACTTCAAACCAATTCTGTTTGCTGACGACACAACCTTCATTTACTCCAGTCCTGACCCCCTTGCTCTAAATGCCACAGTGAATACTGAGCTAGAGAAAGTCCATCTTTGGCTAACTGCCAACAAACTCACCCTTAACATTGACAAAACTTTTTATATTCTGTTTGGCAATAAATCCTCTAATCATATAAATCTCAAAATAAACAATACCCAAATTTGTAACAAATTAGATGGCAAATTCCTTGGCATTCTCATTGACCACAAGCTGAATTTCCGGGGACACATTCTAAATATATCTAAAAAAGTTTCAAAAACTGTTGGCATTCTTTCTAAGATCAGATATTATGTACCCCGCCCTGCCCTGGTGACTCTCTATTACTCCCTCATCTATCCATATCTCAACTATGGTATTTGTGCTTGGGGTTCTACTACCCAAAATCATTTACGTCCTCTAATCACTCAACACAAAGCTGCTATTAGGACAATATCCAACTCTGGCCCCAGACATCATTCGGTACCCCTACTCAAATCTCTGAATATGTTAGACATTAAGTCACTGCACATTCTCTCATGTGTATTATACATATATAAAACGCTGAACTGTAATGCCAATCCTGACCTCAAAAGCTTCATAGAAGGTTGTAACAGAACCCATAAGCACCACACCAGAAATAAATACAGTTTTGATATTCCTAGAGTACGACTTAAACTAGAAATGCTTTACAAATCAAGGGACCCAGAATGTGGAATGACCTTCCCAACCATGTTAAAGACTGTGCCTCTCTGAACCAGTTTAAGAGAAAAACGAAGCAATACCTAATGAATTCCCTGTAACCTGCCTTACCCCTCTATTGTCAACCAATGTCTGTTTTTGTTTTAAATGACGCAGTTTTGTCGACCGAATTGCATTTGTGCTGCTTTTTCAGCCATGTTCCCCCCTTCTTAACTGTTTTTTTTTCTCAACTCATTTTATTCCTTATGCTCAATTAGTCTTAAGCCTTAGTCATTTAAGTTTTTCCTGCCCGAAACGCTTTGCGTAATAGTGGCTTTAGGCATTGTATGTACTAGCCCTATCTATAACTCCATCACTCTGTACAATCACTTTTATGTATGTACCTTACCTAAATAAACATTTTGATTTTGATTTTGAATTAGAGGGAGTAGGCCATTGTGGGGCCACATGTGGGAGTATTTCTTTACAGATTCCTGCGACGAGAGACGTCCAAAATGCCCGACGCCATCACTAAATCATCGGGATCGAACACAAAGTGAAGTGTTCGTAGCGCGAATTATAGCGAGTGACGAGGGGAAACTAGCGCGGGGGAAGGGGCTGTCAGAGCAGGAAATATCCCAAACAGACTACATTTAAAAAGCGTGATTCTTGATAGAGAGGGTGATCATCCACACCCAAACTACACTTCTTCCCCACCGTGGGAAAAGACTACCTTCAAAATAGTAATAGAAAGTCTCCCAATGAAAAAGGCTGCCTATGATCCAACAATCCTAAGGCGCATAATAGAAAATCAAATGTATAGCATTGCAGTAGCAGGAACCACCCACATCTTCACAGACAGATCGGTTGACACAGAATATGAGAGTGCTGGCGCTGCTCTTTGCACGGCCAGCATACAGGCATATTGGAGACTGTGAGGACCAGTATAATCAACCCAAATTGAACTGTTTGCCATACAACAGTTATTCACATATGTGATTGCACAAAACACTAAAAATGCAATCATACACACAGACTCAAAAGCTGCACTTCAAATATTAGGACAAGAACAGTGGAAAGATAACGTGGAAATAATTACCACCATTTTGTATCTTGGAGCAGTCGCTAAAGGCAAAGGACTCAACATAACCTTAATCTGGATCCCATCCCATGTTGGAATCCCATTAAATGAGAAAGCCGATGTAAATGCTAAATTGGCAACTCGTCATCCAGTTATACATAAACAATTCAACCCAGCCTAAAGAACATAACAAATACCATCACCAAAAAACTCTCACACCTCAACACAGCCCATCTACACCAGAGAGTAGCATAAGGTTCGCCCTCTGCAATATGGTATCTTCAGGCCACCAAGTTAGACAGGTTAAATATCCCAAAAGGAATCCACAGGGAAATAGCAGTTCGGTTATATAGACTACGTCTTGGTTACAGATGCAACTGAGAGATTGGTGAACACCGACAGTGGGAATGCATCTTCTGCCAAACAATCACAGAAAATCCACTACTTCACTATCTCCTGGAATGTGAAGCAACCAACGACCTTAGAAGAGCTGTAAGAGTCCCTGAATCTTGCAGTAACCACATTGAAGCCATCAACACTGCCACTCTTCTGGTCAAAAAAAGTGTCCAGCAGCTGGACACCTGTTGGGAAGAAAGCTTACTCTATTAATTGATTGATATTGAATTAATGGATTAATTTAAATTAATCGAAGGACCACCCTATTTTGATTGAAAAGGGAAACAGATAAAGTTAAATGATAAGGACTGAAATACCAGTGTCTATGGATAGGAAACTATTAAAGATTATTCTTTAAACTTCAATGGGCTGTATAATGTATTATTGTTCGAGAATAAACTTTCCGTCCTTCACAAAATGTGGGGTTAATACCAGAAGTAATCTACTCCCAGTACGCTTCATCCACGCTGGTTCTTCCTCCAATAAAAATTAGTAGTTCTACTAAATACTATTAAGATACATTAGATAAATTGATTAATGGTAAAAAGATTATATATTGATTAACCAAGTAATTATTCTCATTTGATTTGATGAGGCTAACCTATTCCGTTGCATATCTCAAATCAAATAAACTAAATCTCTTTGACTGATCTAGAATTTGCTCAATTAAAGAAATAATAGAAAAGATTTCAGCTGCTTAGCTGTAATATTGAACGGAGAAGTAGAGGTGCAGTGGTGTCGTCTGCTACTTGCTGCAACACGTGAGTTCCAGCATGGCGTGGGAAGATGAGGACTGAGGTAAGGGAGAAGCATTGCCAGACATGTGGCTGTGGTGTCTGTGTATAGCTGAGATAGTCTTGGTTGTAAGGTTGATGTAAAGTCATTCCTGGTTACTGACTTTAATACTTAAATAATTACATGATAGAGTAGCTCCCAAGCTGGTAGCGTCCTGTATGCTTTGTTTACCTTCTCTCTCTAGTGGCGTCCATCCGCCGCACATAGAAAACGGATGGTACCATTTTCTGTGAACATGACATCCCTCCTTTTCTTTAAAAAGAATGAATACAGGATGTCTACCATGCTTGTAGCACAAAGCAAAGTTATTGACACAAAGTAAGTTATTAACATATCAAGAGATATTGCATACATTTAACATTAATTAAACACACAAAGAATTTAAACAACTTTACCACAAAGGATTTCAATGTTAAAAATACATATGCAATGTTAAACAAACATGAAAGAAACTGTAATACAAAGTTACAAAATATTGAATGAGAGATCTGCATTATTCAAACAATATTAAATTTAGTTTAGCATAACAAGTAAATACTTTGCATTACATAGGAACACAATTAATCATCATATCGTGTAGGGCGTTTAACATGACGTTTTGGACGAGAGTCCTTAAGTACAAGAATATCCCTCGATGAATTGTTTATCGAGTTATAACTCATTTTTTCTTTTTCTTTTACACGACTTTGCACTTCATCATTTTCTACACTAGTTGGAATCACTTTGAAATAAGCCATATTACGTGTTATACTATGATCTCTATTACTCGCTGTTACCATAGTTCCTTTTACACTAATCACTTTATATGGTTTTGTATCATACGGCATATCTAGCTTTCCCTCTTTTTTCTTTTTAACGAGAACAGTATCTCCAACCTTTATGAATTGTTCCTTTGCACGTTGATCATGAGCAATTTTCATTTTGCCCTTGGCTAGTGCATCCTTCTGAGCGAGACGTTTATCCGTTACCTTGGCTGGCATGACAGGTAGTGCGATTCTCATAGGACGTCCAAATAAAAGTTCGCCAGGCGACTTGCCCAGTGTTCCATGCGGTGTTGCACGGTAGTTCCTGAGAAAAGCATACATAGCTTGTTTCCAGGATCGTCCTTCGGCATGAGCACAGCGTACAGCTTTCATGAGAGGTTGCATGAATCTCTCGACTTCTCCATTTGCTTGTGGATGTAGTGGCATCACACGGCGGTGTTTGAATCCAATATGCTCAGCAAAGTTGACAAAGTCTTGTCCATTAAATGGCGGTCCATTGTCCGTCTTGACAACTTCAGGAATGCCAAAGTTTGAAAAGATCTTGTCGAGTTTCGGGATGACAGCCTTTGCAGATGTGGAAGTGATGATTTCTACTTCTGGATAACGTGAGTGATCATCAATGACTACCATCAAGTACTCTCCAGTTGGTAGCGGTCCACAGAAGTCCATCGATACTTCCATCCATGGTGCAGCAGGTAGTGGTGAAGGTTGTAGAGGTGTTGGTCTTGAAGTATCCACTGCAGCTTGGCAAGGGACACAGGCATCATGCATGTCCTTAGCTTGACGATCAATGCCAGGAAACCACACCTTTTCTCGTAGCAGCTGTTTGGTCCTTACAAGACCTTGGTGTCCTTGATGTGCAAGCTTCAGAGCACGTTGCTGGAGAACAGCTGGAATGACGATACGAGTACCTCGCAGCACGGTGTCGCGTTGTTGCGTAACACTTAATTCTGTCTGGATGCGTTCAAGTGCTTTGAATGCATCTTGGTCAACTCCTGAGGGTGGGATGCGTGGAAACTTTTTCTTAGTCAATGCATCCACTGTTGCTTGCAGAGTTGGGTCCTCTAGGGTTGCAGTACGGATTTCATCAAGAGTGAGAGCCTTAGGGACTGCATCACAGGTTACAGAGTGTACATATTCCTCGGCAACTTGCTGATGCTTGGTGATGGTGAAACTGTTGGCAGGATGTCGACTGATGTAATCAGCGGGATTGCCTGCACCTGGCTTGTATTTCACCGTAAAGTTGTATGGTTGCAGACGAAGAGCCCATCTCTCAATGCGAGCTGGTGGTTTGGACTTTGGATTATTGAAGATGGTCTCCAACGGTTTGTGGTCAGTGACTATCGTGGTAAAGGGTGCACCAAGCAGATACACATTGAAGTGTTCACAGCCCCATACAAGAGCAAGAGCTTCCTTCTCTGTCTGACTGTATCGTTGCTCAACATCTGTGAGAGAACGGCTGGCGTAGGCAATTACTACTCTTGAATCTGGTTGACCAGGTTTGTGTTGGGCTAACACA
>WNGS01001312.1:63951752-63961789 GCA_020271785.1 Procambarus virginalis | reverse complement strand
TGATTTACGAGTTAATGTTGCCATTTAAGTGTCGTTGAGACACGAGTGTGTTAACGAAATTGTTTAAATTCATTAGAGTAACTTTTGTTGTTGATTGTCCTGAAAGACAAGTGCTAACATAAGATTTTTTATAAGGGGTTATCATGCTTGGATTAACCGCCTTGTTACTTGGTCTTGGTACCTCGTTGAGAGCAGCGAGCGCCAGTCAAGTTTAGTGATTATTGTTCACCGTGAAGCCGTGACAATATTGATTGCAAGCTTGCGTCACCAGGTGGGCACCACTTTGTTCAGTTAGTGTCATTGTTCAGTCACCGACGACGGGAAGGATCCCGTGGGTCCATCAGGCTGTTGATTAGCTGTTCTTGAATATGCCACTGAAGTGACAGTAAAGTAACGTCAATTCACTGTGTAGTAGTTCTAGTTTATTTTGTGAATAAATTGTTTGTTATAGAAAACGGTCGTTTACGTCAAACCTTCCAATAGTACTGCCCCACATTTCATGTTCTGCAACGCTTTGCCTGCTTATGTTCATATAAAATCTGTATCTAAAGCTCGAGTCCATTGCACAGCTCCACACTTCTATAAATACGAAGTGAGAATCCGTCGGCTACCCTTTATTAGTTGTCAACTAGGAGGAGCCAGCGACCTAAGTGACAGGTGTTACCCGGGGGGTTTCGCGTGGCGGTTTGCTCCCGCGGTCCTATGATCTTAGGCTTTAAGATTAAATATCTGCCACTGGCAGCTCTTGCTGTTTAAGGTCTGCCTCTCTTGCGAGGTAGTTACGATTAACGTAACATCAATAGGAATTAATTCGTTTGATAATTGTCAAAGAAAAAAAAAATCTCACACTAAGTGGCTCCCAGAACTGAAGGGCAAGAGCTACAAGGAGAGGTTAGAGGCATTAAATATGCCAAAACTAGAAGACAGAAGAAAAAGAGGTGATATGATCACTACATACAAATAGTAACAGGAATTGATAAAATCGATAGGGAAGATTTCCTGAGACCTGGAACTTTAAGAACAAGAGGTCATAGATATAAACTAGCTAAACACAATGCCGAAGAAATATAAGAAAATTCACTTTCGCAACAGAGTGGTAGATGGTTGGAACAAGTTAGGTTAGGTGAGAAGGTGGTGGAGGCCAAGACCGTCAGTAGTTTCAAAGCGTTATATGACAAAGAGTGCTGGGAAGACGGGACACCACGAGCGTAGCTCTCATCCTGTAACTACACTTAGGTAATGTAATTACCGTGCTGCGCGGAGTTTATTGAGAAATTTCCCCGGTGTGCATGAAATGAAGTGTTCCCAAAAAATTTCTTTTTTCTTCGTAAAATGATAAATTCCCTTCCCTGAACATGTCTATGTAAAAATAAGTACCAAATTCTACTTACTTTGGCTGTAGGGACGTGGACAAGATGCGTTGTGACGTCATCAGGGCCTGGTCGCCCGTGCGTGACTCGCCCAGACACGGTCGCGCGGGCCATTTAAGCACCGGGTGTTACCAGAAATATATTTTTCAATTATTTGTTTTATGTATTTCCAATGTGGTTTTATTTGTTTTTTATCGTATATGATGCATATTTGTGTCCTTTACAATACAATATGTATACAGTAGAACGTTCATAATGTTTCACGGAACTGTGATACATGTATCAGTAATGTGTCCACAATAAATGTTTATTGTCGCAATATTACCTATTAAAAAGTCACTAAAATTACAATAAGTACAGTTTCACACACTATTTACACAGTAACACACTGTATTACACACTCAGTACTTTGGAAGTGAGTAATAATCAACGAAGTAGCCCATGGTACACAGCGCGACTTCGCTCTGTGCACCAGGTACAGATAAATTTTCGCTTCCTGTTTCTTCATTCTGTGTGCTTGCAAATAACGCACTCACGTATACCATTGGCTTCAGAGCTTGTAGGTTGTATGTAACCAAGCTTGTAAAGCATAAGGTAGTATTGAAAAGATTACAGGAAAAGATCACTTTGTAAGGGAGTCTTGAAAAGATCGCTTTGTATGGTCCCACACAGGAAGAGATTCAGCTTACCTCAAGAGTGTCCGTCAGTCAGGAAGAGATTCAGCTAGCCTCAAGAGTGTCCGTCAGTTGGGAAGAGATCTTCCCAACTTGAAAATATCTATGGAAACCACCACCATGGAAGCCCCTAACACTGTTCATCTATGCTATTTGTATCAGATGCATCATCACTGAACGCAGAAAACGATTCATCTAAGTATCATCTAAATAAATAGCATAGGATTGCAAGGGTGACGTTCAGAGCTACAACTGGATACGCTCGCTATATCGTCCTCATAGGTGCGGTGCTGTATCACTTGCATCCGATCTTTGTGTTAGGTCCTTATTGCCCCTGGCTTCCCCAATATTATGACCCTTATGTTCTTTAAACAATAAGGTTTGAATTTCTCCGACAGAGCGTTATCTTTCAACACCGCGTCGGATAGGTGTTTGGGAGCCAGAGGCGCTTGCGCCAACCATGGTTGCTCATTCAGTACTAACCCAGCCAGCAGCCCTAGGGCATTCTGGGATTTTTTTCCAAGATGCCTGCCTCTCACTGGAGGTCCTAAGAGTCCATTTCGTACACAACCAACCTTGTACACATTTAGAATTGGTTACGAAAAATCAAAACGAGTTTTCTCGGTTGGCGCAGTTTCCCGCCGACTGAGAAAACTCGGTTGGCGCAGTTTCCCGCCGACCGAGAAAACTCGGTTGGCGCAGTTAAGTGGTTAACCCTGTCCTATCCTATCAACCTACTTCTTCCATGTACTATATAGTCACATACTGGCTTAGTGCTTTACCCCCCGATAAACTACCTTACTGCTGCCCTGTTTCCTCTAGGAAACAGATCTGTTTCATGGAACGGTTTGAGAAAACATCTGTTTCCTCTAGGAAACAGATGATGATGATTGTAATGACATTATTGGCTCCTTAAATGACTCAGGTAATTAAGTCTTAGATTTTGGAGTGCAAGACAAAATAAATTCATAAAACTAGTGAAACAAAATGGATTTGGAGATTTGAGCACAGGTCATCACAGATAGCGACTGGAGCCGTTTAACACTTTCGCTCGGGCAAGACGCAGCGTTGCGTCATCCGTTTACTGGCGGTGCTGCCGGGCATTAAACGCAGCATTGCGCATCAATTAAATAATCGCCCAAAATCAGGTTTTTATCCGATTTTTTTGGGACTGGTTTTAAAATGCGCGCCTATGTCTTCCCTACACGCCATGTCAGGTTCAACACACAATAGTACAAACATTTGTGGGCAGGAATTGGGAGTTTAGCTGGAAGGAGTCTGGGCGCTCACTCGCGGCTAACGTGGCCCGCCTTCAACTCGTCGGCGGTTGGAGCGTGACCAGGTTTTTTTATTTTATAGCTATTGTTCCTCTAGATAATTTTATTGGCGAACCCACTGAGACCAAAATGAAAGACCTAGGACGAAAATTGAGGTGACCAGAGTGAAAATATGAAAACATTTTATCGCTTTCGCACGCTCCTGGGTAACTCGTTCACACTTTCTCTGTTTTCTGCGGGTAATTAGCCGGGCTTTTGGAGTTTATATGCATTAGTGTTGTAGAGAATTCTATTGCGAACACAATGATACCAAATTTAATCTCGTAGAACGAGAATTGAGGTGACAAAGTTGAAGAGAGTATACACTTTACGGAATTAACGCGAGCTCCCGCGACACGCGGGGGACCCACCACACAGTGGAAAGGTGGCGAGGGGGTGAGCGAAAGTGTTAAGGGTTAAAGAAACCATAGAAGGAGTATGATGACTAGACCACACACTAGAAGATGAAGGGACGACGACGTTTCGGTCCGTCCTGGACCATTCTCAAGTCGACTGTATCGACTCGAATGGTCCAGGGCGGACCGAAACGTCGTCGTCCCTTCAGCTTCTAGTGTGTGGTCTGGTCATCATACTTTAGCCACATTATTGTGACTCATCGCCTGCATAGAAGGAGTACTCACATTGAGGTAACTGTGACCCAGCCTTCATCATCAGGCTCCTGTTGGGCTGCTGCTTTTTCCTGTTCTTTTTTCCTGTCGTACTCTGCCATCAGACCTTTAATTTCATCATTCATTTTGGCTTGGCTGACAAACTGTTCATTGTACTGCTGCTGCCATTCTGGAAAAAATATAACATCAATATAATTTATTGGAGTATAGTATTGGGGAAACCTACAAAAGGCAGAGATGGAAAGTAACAAAGATTACCCGAGTAACAGTAGTGTATTGAACACATGAACACGCCCTCTCAAGAGCACTTCTTGGCAAGGAACACACACAAAATATAGCTTTACAAATCAATAATAACAATACCATATCACAAGAGCAAGACGATGGCTATGGTACTCACTCTGCACTCCTGTTAGTACTGGGTGCTCCTGTGAAGACAGTACCAAGACTGTGGTGGCTGGAACAGACATGGCTTTCTTGATTGCAGATGAATGTGTAAATACTATGTAAGCCACTTTGAAGCCCTAAAAATAAAGATATTGGCTTCAAAAACAAGAGCTAAATGAATGCTAATACAATTACATTAAAATACATTTATATTAACCCTCAAACCGCGCATATCATATATAAATGATATCAGTGACAAAACCGAAACCGCGCACATCATTTATATTATGAATTCGTGTCTAGCGCTATAATTTAAACGCCCCCCTGAGATAGGGGCAGCTATAGTACAGCACACGACTGATAGTTTGCCATGATGCCACCTAGAAAAAAAATCCAGCCCAACATTCTTGGGAGTGAGAGCGTCAGTATTTGCGCAGCACCCAAGGCTGGCGCACGCAGCAACGAGCACAGCACGCTGTTCAGCTTGTGACCACAGCATCGCCTACAAATGCCAAAAATATAAGTGATACTGCTATTAATTAGCAGTGAAGTATTACTGAAGCCCCTGAATTTGATAAAACTGACCAGGATTCTGATAACAGCTTGATTGTGGAGATATTTAGCGCTGAGCTCGATGGAGGGAGGAGTACGTTGCTGTGGAGGGAGGGTTGTGGGCGTCCTCTTCTGACTTGTGTGGCCACCATTTATTTACTGCACTCACCATACCAGCTTAGTGGTTCCTATGGTGAACACAAATGTAGATACTTATATATAACGTGTGTATAGTGTGAGATAACAGCGAGAGGAGTAGGTTGGGAGCCGCCATTTTGGTGAAGGAGGAGCGTCGTCTGCACGACTTGGCATGTTGTTTACTGGTGGAAACTATGGTCTTTGGGCACCATACCAGCTATTTGTATAGGTATGGTGAATAAAACGGGTAGATACTTATATATAATGTGTGTATATAGCATAATAACACCACAACCAATATTGTTGGAGGAGAAATATTAGTGCATCTGGCCTTGAGGGCGGCCGCCGATCAGCCGACTGTGTGAGTAGCTACGTCTTTGTGCGTTTACTCACCATACAAGCTTAGATGTACAATTATGGTGAACAAAACATGTAAATACGTATATATAACGTCTGTGTATAGTGAATAAATGCAAAAAAACAGTATTGTGGGAGGTAAATGAGGGTGAGTGAGGTGGTGTTGAGGGAGGCGTGGCAGTGAGTGGCTCGCTGGTGTGTGGCGGCACTCCTCGTTGCTTTTGACTCACAAGACCAACTTATTAGTTCGTTATAGTGAACAAACATGCAGATACTTATATATAACCTGTGTATATAGTGTAACAACAGCAAAACTATTTGTTTATTGTTTTATGAACATAACAATTGAATCTCTAATATGCACACCATAATTTTGAGTACAGCGATGGTTCACACATTTTATAATATAAATATACCACAATTCACTGTATGGAATAATATTACTGCAAAAAACTAAGAAAAAATCAATCAGAGACATTGAAATAATTAGGAATACTGTAATATATTGTGGCAACTGCCGTCTGACAGCTCGGGCGGAGTAAACCTCGTCTGGCGAAGCTCTGCAACGCCCCTTTTTGCCACACTTCCCTACCCTACTGCGGCTAAAATATGCCACCTACGATTTTTTTGTTATTTTTTCTGTGATCAGGGAACAAAAATAAACACTTCTATAAGACGAAAGAATTTTTTGGATTTTTTTCTTTTGTTGCGCCTGTGGGTGTGAATTCCATTTGGGCCCCTAGCGGTTTGAGGGTTAATTACAGTATTGATTAAGCTATTATGTATTATTCAAATATCAAATTCACTAAAATATTAATATGCAATAAAATAAATGGTTGTTTATATATTTAATAAGAAACCAGCATTGAATGCAATGAAACACCAGTTTCTGGGTGAGCCCTGAAGGCTCTTTGAAGCTATCTGAACTGATATAGTGCTATACAGTATTAGTTTGGGGTCATCATTCACGGGAGTCCTTATGCCTACCGGGGACCACGAGCCAGAACCTGGTCCTCTCAGAGAGGTGCAGGGACCAATGGCTTATGAGCACTTTACATTTAAAGTACTGTATGTCATAATTGCCATCGACTGGGAAAGGATCCAGAGAGGTAAGCGAATTAAAACAGACCACTGTCTGGTTACACAAAGCAAGCTATGTCCTCAAAAGAGCAAAATATCTCCCCCAGAAAGAAGACAAACAAAAACACATCAACTAAAAACTCCTCCCCCCCATTAGCACTACCCCCCCCCCTCTTCGGGACAGGGAGCTACCCTGGGTGAGCCAGCAGCCCACCAACCCAGTTCTTAAACGATGAAAGCCCCATACCGAAGGGAGGGAGGGAGGGAGGGTGTCAGGGAGCCTCCAGAGCTCACACACAAACTGGTGTCTCATTACATTCAAAGCTGGTTTTCTGGGGGGAGCCCCATTGACTCCCTGAAGCTAACTACCCCACAGAGAAAACAAACAGGGACTTGCTTGGAAGGCAGAAACACCGCAGGTCTCAAACCGAGGAAGAGACAGATAACCTCGACAAGTGCCCCAAGGCCATACAAGGCCGTGAAGGACCCAGGACGTTCACGAGATACCTGGCGGACAGGACACTGTTTGATCTGCAAAACCTCCATGCCCAAATATATTCCCCAAAACAGCCGAAAGAGCGGCATATTTACGTACATCATGGGCGCAAGGGTAGAACACAGGTTGGCTAGACTTAATGACACTGCGAACAACCTGAGAAAGATGAGCCCTGGAACAGGGAACCAGGAAAACTAGACCAACCGAGAGCGCATCCACCGACACAGAACCGGTGGCCCGCAGGTAGCGGTGCAAGGCAGCTACCGGGCAGAGCTTCATGCTACTGGGCATGACGCTCCCAAACTCGACTACCAGAGGCCAAGGCCAACAAAAACACAGCCTTCCAAAAACAATTATGAACTGAAGGGGCAACCACAAACTGAGAAGAAAGAAAAACAAGAACCTGGTCCAAAGACCAAGCAGGTTCAGGTGACACATGAGCAGGCTGCAAGTGAAAATATGCATGAGAAAGCTTACAAAACGGGGCAGAAGTGACATCCACCCAGAACACAAGCTACAGCAGCTCCGCCAACGTGCAGCATTGGCGGAGCAGAATAATTGATTTGTCACTGTCAGTGTGACAGGAGGATTAATGTAAATAATTATATAATTAATTAATTGTACATTTTAATTTGATTGCTGTCCAAGGAACAAGTGTTAACGTAATTGAGTAATTAACAGAGGATTGTTTTAGCAACAAAGCTTGTATTGTTTTGATTGTTGTTATAGTTGTATTGCATCATTGTTGACTGCAGTTAAGTCCGAGCCCGCCAAACACACACCGAAACTACGACGTTGGTACAACGTTTGAACAAGTTTAACACCTCCTAACCAGTTATAACAACCAATATAGCAAGTTGTAACAACGTTCTAATACGTCATAAACACGTTAAGCCAAGATGTAACAACTTTATTACAAGTTGTAACAAGCGGAAAATAGAGACAGTTTCGGTTTGTGTTTCCAGGGAGCATACTCACCAGTGTTCAGTCAGTTCATATTGTTCTTGTCCATGCAAGAGGGTTCGAGACCAGGTCTCGTTAAGTACCAGCAGAGTGGTGGGGAAAAAATCCTGCTGCCGTGGTATTGATTAGCTGTGTAGTGACACTCGGGAATTAACGTAACGTTACAGTAGATTGTTATTGCTTTCTATTAGTAAGAGTTTGTTGAAAAAATTTGTTATTGTTTGCAAAATTTTTTTTTCATTAACACCCTTTTGAGAGTACTGCCCCGCTGTATTGCTCTGCTACTATTATTGTTATAGTCTTTATACATAACCGAGTAAACTCTGGCTTCAAGCCAAATTAACCAAGCACTAAATACTAAATTTTGGTGTGAGAATCCATTTGCTACCCTCTAGATTGCTTATGCAGTTGAGGAGCTAATGACCTAGTGATTGGAGGAAAAAGAAATTAGACCTTGGCAGTTGCTCTTGCCTCTTCTAGTTAAGGGAACAAAACTATCACATACAGATGACACCCACTCCTGGCTAGATTTGTGTAGGGCAACTGGAAGAATCACAGATGGAGAGATGCAAGAAACTCATACTGTCACTGAGATGAAGACACAGGTGGAACACCATCAAAGAAGCCACCTGATCACCATACAAATGGCAATTAAATTATTGGGATCGTCTCAAAGCTCTCCAAATGTACTCACTAGAATGAAGACAAGAGAGATATCAAATAATATACACATGGAAGATACTGGAGGGCCAGGTCCCAAATCTACACAGTAAAATAACAACGTACTGGAAGTGAACGATATGGAAGAAAATGCAGAATAGAACCAGTGAAGAGCAGTGGGGCCATAGGCACAATCAGAGAACACTGTATAAACATCAGAGGTCCGCGGTTGTTCAACTTCCTCCCAGCAAGCATAAGAAATATTGCCAGAACATTCGTGGACATCTTCAAGAGGAAACTAGATTTATTCCTCCAAGGAGTTCCGGACCAGCCGGGCTGTGGTGGGTATGTGGGCCTGCGGGGCCGCTCCAAGCAACAGCCTAGTGGACCAAACTCTCACAAGTCAAGCCTGGCCTCGGGCCGGGCTTGGGGAGTAGAGGAACTTCCAGAACCCCATCAACCAGGTATCAACCAGGTGCCTTCTTTGTCTGGTCGGCACTGTGTTCACTCTGTATTCTATATAACAGCATTGGCTACTGTTATATCAACAAGGTTGGGAGGTTGGCTACTCGGGGTTTGCATTGGCCCTTTTGCAGGTTGCCTTGTTGATGGGGAAATGGGGGATTGCTGGCTCTTTTTGCCCCCCCCCCCTCCCCCCAGTGTCTTTGCTGCAGCTGCTGCATCACCAGCATCCTCTTCGTTTTTTGGGGGGTTTGGTGCCATGGCACCTTCCTCTCCCCTCACTCAATGTGTTCATGGTTGCCTCATCTCTCAGTTGGGGCTTTGTAACCAGCGCTCACCAGGCTGGCCAGGGGCGTAGGGTGCCATCCTTCCTTCGAGCTCACAACACGGTGCAGGAGTTGTGACTGTGTGGCAGGCGCTGTGATGGATTTGGCTTCCTCATGGCTCTGTTATCCGGCTCCATTCGGACTGCTCCCCCATGGTTCATTGTCTCGACCAAGGAAGGGGGGGGGGGATCTCATTGGTCCATGGCTCTTTGGGGCTGGTCTCTTCGAATAGTTCTTCTGATGAGTTTTCAGGTTTACCTCTCTGCACCGTTCACAATCAGGGAGTGTCCAACATCCTGGCAAACAGGCTGCCGCCCTTCATTCCTCTTTCCGCGGAAAGAGGACGTCTTCTTGTCGTCGTGGTCTTGGCATCTTTCCATGTACTGTACGTGGTGCTGTACCTCAACTGTACCTCTTTCTCCCAGTCAGCTGATTGCTCCAGTTCTGGCTTGGCTGGAATCCTTTTGGAATAGAGTTCTTCTCCTGAACCTGTGGAGAGCTGGTCCAGCCTTGGTTTCAGGCGCTGCTTGCTCGGTGTCCGAACTGGGCATTTTTCCGCGGCTTCTCCTCTTTCAGCATGTCGGGCCGATAAAGTACCTCATTGGCTCGCACTTCTGACACAAGTGT
>WNGS01001312.1:63940037-63950752 GCA_020271785.1 Procambarus virginalis | reverse complement strand
CCCCCAGGGTAGTGATGCTCCCCAGGGTAGTGATGCTCCCCCAGGGTAGTGATGCTCCCCCAGGGTAGTGATGCTCCCCCAGGGTAGTGATGCTCCCCAGGGTAGTGATGCTCCCCAGGGTAGTGATGCTCCCCAGGGTAGTGATGCTCCCCAGGGTAGTGATGCTCCCCAGGGTATTGATGCCCCCAGGGTAGTGATGCCCCCCAGGGTAGTGATGCCCCCAGGGTAGTGATGCTCCCCCAGGGTAGTGATGCTCCCCCAGGGTAGTGATGCTCCCCAGGGTAGTGATGCTCCCCAGGGTAGTGATGCTCCCCCAGGGTAGTGATGCTCCCCCAGGGTAGTGATGCCCCAGGGAGTGATGCTCCCCCAGGGTAGTGATGCTCCCCCAGGGTAGTGATGCCTCCCCAGGGTAGTGATGCTCCCAGGGTAGTGATGCCCCCCAGGGTAGTGATGCCCCCTAGGGTAGTGATGCCCCCAGGGTAGTGATGCCCCCCAGGGTAGTGATGACCCCCAGGGTAGTGATGCCCCCAGGGTAGTGATGCTCCCCCAGGTAGTGATGCCTCCCAGGGTAGTGATGATCCCCAGGGTAGTGATGCCCCCCAGGGTAGTGATGCCCCCAGGGTAGTGATGCCCCCAGGGTAGTGATGCCCCCCAGGGTAGTGATGCCCCCAGGGTAGTGATGCCCCCCAGGGTAGTGATGCCCCCAGGGTAGTGATGCCCCCCCAGGGTAGTGATGCCCCCAGGGTAGTGATGCTCCCCAGGGTAGTGATGCTCCCCCAGGGTAGTGATGCTCCCCCAGGGTAGTGATGCTCCCCCAGGGTAGTGATGCTCCCCAGGGTAGTGATGCTCCCCAGGGTAGTGATGCTCCCCCAGGGTAGTGATGCTCCCCCAGGGTAGTGATGCTCCCCCAGGGTAGTGATGCTCCCCAGGGTAGTGATGCCTCCCCAGGGTAGTGATGCTCCCCAGGGTAGTGATGCCCCCCAGGGTAGTGATACCCCCAGGGTAGTGATGCCCCCAGGGTAGTGATGCCCCCAGGGTAGTGATGCCCCCCAGGGTAGTGATGCCCCCAGGGTAGTGATGCTCCCCCAGGGTAGTGATGCTCCCCAGGGTAGTGATGATCCTCAGGGTAGTGATGCCCCCCAGGGTGGTGATGCCCCCCAGGGTGGTGGTGCCCCCCAGGGTGGTGGTGCCCCCCAGGGTAGTGATGCCCCCAGGGTGGTGGTGCCCCCCAGGTAGTGATGCCCCCAGGGTGGTGATGCCCCAACCCGTCCTCTTAAAAAGAACGTCACTTTTGGCCCGTATGCGCTATATGGCCATATTTGGACGTAATTTGAAATGAAATCGACTCACAAAAGTGACGTTCTGTTCCGTTTTCTATTCGAGTCGTCCGGCGTACGCGCAGAGGTTATGAGAGGACACTTTAAATTAACGTTTTTCATAACGTTTTGAAACTTTATGAGAATTTCCTGCCCACCTAACCTATCAGAGGACCCTTAACTTACTGTTGTTAAAAAAAAATCCTAAATTTATTTTCATATTTTTTTCATTTTCAAATTACGTCCAAATTCGGCCATACGGGCAAACGGCCAAATGCGACGTTCTTTTTAAGACAGGTTGGATGCCCAAAGGGTGGTGGTGCCCCCCAGGGTGGTGATGCCCCCCAGGGTGGTGATGCCCCCAAGGGTGGTGGTGCCCCCCAGGGTAGTGATGCCCCCCCAGGGTAGTGATGCCTAAGGTATTGATAGTGTGAGGGGGGTGATGACGCCCTCAAGTAATCTGCCAGAAGTACTCACGCTGTTGACTAAGATGGTTGAGGAGGCTGGGGAAGAAGGCAGGGTCATCAGAGAGGGTCAACAAGTCACCACCTACGGCCTGACAAATGCTTCTGGCTTCCACCCAGTTCAGCTGCAAGAGCAAGTTGCAATATTATTTTACAGTCAAACCAATGCCTAACCGTCTTAATATTTCCCACGTTACAATTTTTGGTCTATATTGATTCTGCTAAGACTGGCTGTGTTTAATATACTCCTTGGAGAAAATAAAATTAAATGAAGTCAGTGGCAGTTAGTTTTGAAATCTGCTATTAAATATTGATATTTGCACTGCTGTAGAAGAGTACCAACATGCTCCAGACTTACGTCACTGGTGTAGAAGAGTACCAACATGCTCCAAACTTACGTCACTGGTGTAGAAGAGTACCAACATGACCCCATAACTTACGTCACTGGTGTAGAAGAGTACCAACATGACTCCCATGACTTACGTCACTGGTGTAGAAGAGTACCAACATGACCCCCATGACTTACGTCACTGGTGTAGAAGAGTACCAACATGCTCCAGACTTACGTCACTGGTGTAGAAGAGTACCAACATGCTCCAGACTTACGTCACTGGTGTAGAAGAGTACCAACATGGCCCCCATGACTTACGTCACTGGTGTAGAAGAGTACCAACATGACTCCCATGACTTACGTCACTGGTGTAGAAGAGTACCAACATGGCCCCCATGACTTACGTCACTGGTGTAGAAGAGTACCAACATGACCCCATAACTTACGTCACTGGTGTAGAAGAGTACCAACATGACTCCCATGACTTACGTCACTGGTGTAGAAGAGTACCAACATGACCCCCATGACTTACGTCACTGGTGTAGAAGAGTACCAACATGCTCCAGACTTACGTCACTGGTGTAGAAGAGTACCAACATGGCCCCCATGACTTACGTCACTGGTGTAGAAGAGTACCAACATGACTCCCATGACTTACGTCACTGGTGTAGAAGAGTACCAACATGGCCCCCATGACTTACGTCACTGGTGTAGAAGAGTACCAACATGACCGCCATGACTTACGTCACTGGTGTAGAAGAGTACCAACATGACCGCCATGACTTACGCTACTGACGAAGAAGATGGAGAGGCAGTACTGGCCGACCTTGGTGTAGAGCTGGGGGCAGAGCGGGTGGCGCATCGTATTATCCAGCTGCACCATGAACTGTTTCTCAAACAGCCCCTCCCTCATGGCGCGCCTGGCAACCTCATTCCAGCGTAACTCATTAAGCACAGCACCCACTTGTGATATATTTATTGGCAGTAGCTGCCTGGTGGCGAGGACGTCGTCAGGACGGAGGTATGAGGTGGCCTCGCTCGGTGTTGACCCTGAAACAACATCATTTTTCCCAGGTCTTCCTTTACTTTTTGGTTAATACTGTAGATAAACAAATCCACAAGGGCCGTGACGAGGGTTCGAACCTGCGTCCGAGAGCATCTCAGACGCAGCCTTAATCGACCGAGCTACGACATGGGAAAAGAATTGCAACCAGAAGTTCTACTGACCTTACTTGGACCCTGCAGCCTCTCCGAGACACAAACCAGGATTTTTTGTATTTGTTCATTTGATGCATCACGCTATTGTAATTTTTGTGTGTACTGTAGATATTGTAGACTACAAGCGGTCCTGTGGGAGGTGACCGCCAGGGGGCGCGGAACGACTGCGTCCGTTCACCCCCGTGCTGGGATAAGACTGATAGTGCGACCCCTGTGACTGGCTGGCCCATGGGAAGTACTGGCCAATCAGAGCCCGCTGTGATGCTAATTACCCGGGAATCATGTAAAGAAGCCATCCGTCCTGGCTCATTATATATAGTCATTGTTTAAGTTGACTTCACCTTCCCGTCCAGTACTGTGTTAGGCCTAAAGTGTATACTGGCTGGTTGGTCAGTGAGGGTTAACAACCTCCAGAAAATGTAGTACCTATAATCATACTATATAGTGGACGGTACGTACAAAATATGCACTGTTAACTGTCCCCCCCCCCCACCACCCAAACAAAAAATCACGTTCTCTATGGTTGGAATTCTAAAGAAAACAAAAGAATGAAACAGTAGCCATAAATTAACTAATCTCGTCGAATGGGCCCCAAATAAGCAATGGGGTAAGGGGCCCTCTACCTCTCACAGGATGGGTAAGGGGCCCTCTACCTCTCACAGGATGGGTAAGGGGCCCTCTACCTCTCACAGGATGGGTAAGGGGCCCTCTACCTCTCACAGGATGGGTAAGGGGCCCTCTACCTCTCACAGGATGGGTAAAGGGGGCCCTCTACCTCTCACAGGATGGGTAAGGGACCCTCTACCTCTCACAGGATGGGTAAGGGCCCTCTACCTCTCACAGGATGGGTAAGGGGGCCCTCTACCTCTCACAGGATGGGTAAGGGGCCCTCTATCTCTCACAGGATGGGTAAGGTGCCCTCTACCTCTCACAGGATGGGTAAGGTGCCCTCTACCTCTCACAGGATGGGTAAGGGGCCCTCTACCTCTCACAGGATGGGTAAGGGGGCCCTCTACCTCTCACAGGATGGGTAAGGGGCCCTCTATCTCTCACAGGATGGGTAAGGGGCCCTCTACCTCTCACAGGATGGGTAAGGGGCCCTCTACCTCTCACAGGATGGGTAAGGGGCCCTCTACCTCTCACAGGATGGGTAAGGGGGCCCTCTACCTCTCACAGGATGGGTATGGGGCCCTCTACCTCTCACAGGATGGGTAAGGGGCCCTCTACCTCTCACAGGATGGGTATGGGGCCCTCTACCTCTCACAGGATGGGTAAGGGGCCCTCTACCTCTCACAGGATGGGTAAGGGGGCCCTCTACCTCTCACAGGATGGGTATGGGGCCCTCTACCTCTCACAGGATGGGTAAGGGGCCCTCTACCTCTCACAGGATGGGTAAGGGGGCCCTCTACCTCTCACAGGATGGGTAAGGGGCCCTCTACCTCTCACAGGATGGGTAAGGGGCCCTCTACCTCTCACAGGATGGGTAAGGGGGCCCTCTACCTCTCACAGGATGGGTAAGGGGGCCCTCTACCTCTCACAGGATGGGTAAGGGGGCCCTCTACCTCTCACAGGATGGGTAAGGGGGCCCTCTACCTCTCACAGGATGGGTAAGGGGCCCTCTACCTCTCACAGGATGGGTAAGGGGCCCTCTACCTCTCACAGGATGGGTAAGGGGGCCCTCTACCTCTCACAGGATGGGTATGGGGCCCTCTACCTCTCACAGGATGGGTAAGGGGGCCCTCTACCTCTCACAGGATGGGTAAGGGGGCCCTCTACCTCTCACAGGATGGGTAAGGGGCCCTCTACCTCTCACAGGATGGGTAAGGGGGCCCTCTACCTCTCACAGGATGGGTAAGGGGGACCTCTACCTCTCACAGGATGGGTAAGGGGCCCTCTACCTCTCACAGGATGGGTAAGGGGGCCCTCTACCTCTCACAGGATGGGTAAGGGGCCCTCTACCTCTCACAGGATGGGTAAGGGGCCCTCTACCTCTCACAGGATGGGTAAGGGGCCCTCTACCTCTCACAGGATGGGTATGGGGCCCTCTACCTCTCACAGGATGGGTAAGGGGCCCTCTACCTCTCACAGGATGGGTAAGGGGCCCTCTACCTCTCACAGGATGGGTATGGGGCCCTCTACCTCTCACAGGATGGGTAAGGGGCCCTCTACCTCTCACAGGATGGGTATGGGGCCCTTTACCTATCACAGGATGGGTACAGGGTCCTCTACCTCTCACAGGATGGATATGGGGCCCTCTATCGCTCATAGGATCTAATTAGTACATTTTTACTCGAATTTACCTGAGGGGGGAGGGGACAGGAAGCCGGCAGTATTATGTGTTAGCCAGGTCTAGGGAAAGTTTGGTTTAGTTGTTATCGTCTGTATCGACTCCTAAATACAATTTGAACGATTTTTTTTATAACATTTCACAAATGTAAATATTTTGTACCACTATCCACAGTAACTATGGTTACAGTGGCCTATTGTGGGGGTCCTTAACAATCCTCCAGAGGTTGGCTGGTCTTAATACCAGTCATAACCTGACACGCATCCTTAAGGGGTCACACAACTTGTATAGTTTGGTCAATCCACCTAATATGTTCCAAAAAACATGTAATTAGGGCACATCTACCTCTCACGGGATAGTTATGGGGCCCATTACCTATCAAAGGATGGGTATGGGACCCTCTACCTCTCACAGAATGGGTATTGGGGGTACTCTACCTCTCACAGGATGGGTATGGGGCCTCTACCTCTCACAGGATGGGTATGGGGCCCTCTACCTCTCACAGGATGGGTATGGGGCCCTCTACCTCTCATAGGATGGGTATGGAGCCCTCTACATCTCACAGGATGGGTAATGGACCCTCTACATCTCACAGGATGGGTAATGGACCCTCTACCTCTCACAGGATGGGTATGGGGCCCTCTACCTCTCATAGGATGGGTATGGGGCCCTCTACATCTCACAGGATGGGTATGGAGCCCTCTACATCTCACAGGATGGGTATGGGGCACATACCCATCCTGAACTAAACAAAATAAAACACAAGCAGAACAGTAGATGTATATAGCAGTAACACCAGGCAAATATTTTACAAAATATTAATAATAATAACTAAGAATAATTAGTTTCATCTGGGACAGGAAGCCTGGGTATATTTTAGACTTGTATCGAGGTCCCCCCCTTCCCCCCTCCCCCCAGGGAGGAGCCGTTGACCCTCCCCCAGGGTGCAACCCCACAGCTATTGACCAACCCCGGGGTACCTACTGACTGTGTGGTGAATAGGTGCATGAGGTGAAAGGAAACGTGCCTAACCATTTCTGTCCCGCTCGGGAATCGAACCCGGGATCCCAGATTGTGTGTCATGAATAGTAGAAAAAAAGAAGTGTGGGTAGGGGGGGGGAAATTATCACATGGGGAAGCACATTGGGTGGGGGTGGGTGGGGGGGTAGTACTCACGCAGCGAGAGGCAACACAGCACCAACAGCAGGAAACTCTCCAGCACAGCAACACAGCCCATGATGACTCACGATTGGCAACACTCGCGGTAATCTGCGAAATAAGTTTAACACACTCACTTGATGCCTTGGTCCACACACACACACACACACACACACACACACACACACACACACACACACACACACACACACACACACACACACACACAGCACAATTAGGTGAGTACACAGTGTGTGTGTGTGTGGTGTGAAAAAATAGTAGTAGTAGCAGAAACAGTTGATTGACAGTTGAGAGGCGGGCCGCAAGAGCAGAGCTCAACCCCCGCAAGCACAACTAGGTGAATACATAAACAGACGCACACCCACATAGACACACACCCACATACACAGACTCACACCCACATACACAGACACACACCCACATACACAGACACACACACCCACATACACAGAGACACCCCCCACATACCCAGACACCCCCACACACCTCACCCAGACACCACACCCACATACACAGAAACACACACACCCCCATACACAGCCACACACCCACATACCACAGACACACACCCATCACCCTACACCCTAGACGCCCTCACACCCACATACATAGACGCACACCCACATAGACACACAACCCACATACACAGTTAGGGGGGACATGATCACCACATTCAAGATTCTCAGGGGAATCGACAGGGTTGATAAAGACAGGCTGTTTAAACACAAGGGGCACACGCACAAGGGGACACAGGTGGAAGCTGAGTGCCCAAATGAGCCACAGAGATATTAGAAAGACTTTTTTAGTGTCAGAGTGGTTGGTTGACAAATGGAATGCATTCAGGAATGCGATGTGGTGGAGGCTGACTCCATACACAGTTTCAAGTGTAACTATGATAAAGCCCATTAGGCTCAGGGAACTGTACACCTGTTGATTGACGGTTGAGAGGGCGGGACCAAAGAGCCAGAGCTCAACCCCCGCAAGCACAACTAGGTGAGTACAACTAGGTGGGTGAGTACAGACGCACACCCACATACACAGACGCACACCCACATAGACACACACCCACATACACAGACGCACACCCACATACACAGACGCACACCCACATAGACACACACCCACATACACAGACGCACACCCACATACACAGACGCACACCCACATAGACACACACCCACATACACAGACACACACACCCAAATACACAGCCACACACCCACATACACAGACGCACACCCACATACACAGACACACACCCCCACATACACAGACGCACACCCACATACACAGACCGCACACCCACCTACACAGACGCACACACACATACATAGACGCACACCCACATACACAGACGCACACCCCCATACACAGACGCACACACACCATCCACAGACGCCCCTACCCCCACATACACAGACACACACCCACCATACACCAGACACACACACACCAATACACCAGGCTACGTCACCATACTACTACGTCACCATACTACAACATCACACTACACTAATAAACTACTACAACAACAACATACTACTAACAAGACCACCACCCCCACGACCCACACCCCCCCCACATACCCAGACGCACCACCCACATACCCAGACACACACCCACCTACCACCAGACGCACACCCACATACCACAGACACACACCCACATACACAGACGCACACTCACATACACAGACGCACACCCACATACACAGACGCATACCCACACAGACGCACACCCACATACACAGACGCACACCCACATACACAGACGCATACCCACACAGACGCACACCCACATACACAGACACACACCCACACACACACAGACACACACCCACACACACACCATACAGAGGGAACCGACTCATTCCCCTCAAAGTTCATGATGAAGTAAAAACTATGAGGAGGATTTAGACAGAGGATGACAACAAGAGGCCACAGGATGACTGAGACAAACTGAAAGAATGAATCAATAAATGGCTTCTAGATTTTAACCCAATTAAATGTAAGATAATAATAAGTGTATGGGAGCAGGAGTCCGGATTCAAGTTACCAAATGCGAGTGAAATCCTTGAAGACACTGACAGGAAGATCTATGGATTGATATCTCACGGAACACGTCTCATGAAGCCCACATCAACCTTGAGGTTACCTTGAGGTGCTTCCGGGGCTTAGCGTCCCCCGCGGCCCGGTCGTCGACCAGGCCTCCTGATCAAAGAGATATCTTCAGCAGCAAAGGCTTGTTTGGCCAACATAATCACTGTTTTTTTAGAAATTGGACAACGAATCATTCGAATCCAGTATACCACATACGTTAGACCAATCCTGGAGCATGCAGCTCCATGCGTGGAGTCCATATCTAGTCAAGCACAAGGCAAAGTTAGGGAAAGTAAAGAGGTGTGCCACCAGACCAGTCCCGGAGTTGAGAGGTATGAATTACGAGGAAATTCTATTGGAATTAAACCTCGTTAGTGGAAGATAGAAGAGTTACAGGAGACATGATTACCACATACCTAAATCCTTGAGGAATTGAAAGGGTAGTTAAAGTCAGACTATTTAGAACGTGGGGTGACACAGAACAAGGGGACACAGGTGGAAATTTAGTACCCAAATGGAATGCACTAAGAAGTGATGTGGTGGAGGCTGACTTTATACACAGTTTCAAATTAATGTAGATATGATAAAACCGAACAGGTTGGGGAACCTGCACACTAGTTGATTGACAGCTGAGAAGCGGAACCAAAACTCAGTCACAATTAGATGTGTGTAAACACACATTCTCCTAATCACACACACAACTCAACCCCCGTGTGTGTACTCACAACTAGCTGAGTACACACTCATTTAATCACTCACACACACACACCAACGCGCACACACGCACGTACATCTCACCGTCTAACCTTCGCGACAGACGGCGGGACACTGACTCCACCACACACCATTTTCCCAATATAAGACTCTCCAACACTAGGCCAGGGGCCCAGGCCAGGCCAGGGGGCCCAGGCCAGGGCAGGGGGGCCCTGGATACAGCGTCTGCCCATGCCCTGGTTACAGGGTCGCGCACCCAACACTAGTATACCTCTCGGTACACGGGCAACGCCCCCTGGTACAGTCCGTCCTTATCAACAATGGTTAAATGGTCGTTAAGCACGGTACACACACCACTACCAACTTATATCCGAACTTTTCTTGTGCATGACTTCGAACTCTTCCCGTGTTCGATTTCCCCCACTAAACGCTTCACCTACGAGCTCACAACTAATGCAGACAATGAACAGCGAAAACACCTAACCTGTCCTAGGCCTAGCTAGGCAAATTTAGTTTATTACAATATTATATATATATATATATATATATATATATATATATATATATATATATATATATATATATATATATTGCTGAAATCTCACACCCCAGAAGTGTCTCGAACCCGTACTGCCAGGAGCAATGCAACTGGTATATACAGGACGCCTTAATCCGCTTGACCATCACGACCGAACATAAGGAAGTGATAGCCGAAGCTATTTGAACCACTTCCCCGCCGGCACTTGGATGGTAATCTTGGGCATAGCATTTTATTAAATCACCTCATTCTTTGGGGCACACGTGAGGAACACAAATGCGAACAAGCCTGAATGGTCCCCAGGACTATATGCAACAGAAAACTCACACCCCAGAAGTGACTCGATGCCTGAATGAACAAGGCATTCACACCCCTGAAATGACTCAAACAAGCCTGAATGGGGACCATTCAGGCTTACATCTGTAGTGTTTAAGGCGTCCCTGTACATACCAGTTGCGTTGCTCCTGGGAGTATGGGTTCGAGTCACTTCTGGGGTGTGAGTTTTCAGTTGTATCTAGTCCTGGGGACCATTCAGGCTTGTTTGCATTTGTGTTCCTCACGTGCTTGCC
>WNGS01001312.1:63916391-63940012 GCA_020271785.1 Procambarus virginalis | reverse complement strand
CTCCCCCAGGGTAGTGATGCTCCCCCAGGGTAGTCATGCTCCCCAGGGTAGTGATGCTCCCCAGGGTAGTGATGACCCCCAGGGTAGTGATGACCCCCAGGGTAGTGATGCTCCCCCAGGGTAGTGATGCTCCCCAGGGTAGTGATGACCCCAGGGTAGTGATGCTCCCCCAGGGTAGTGATGCTCCCCTAGGGTAGTGATGTCCCCAGGGTAGTGATGACCCCCAGGGTAGTGATGACCCCCAGGGTAGTGATGCTCCTCCAGGGTAGTGATGCTCCCCCAGGGTAGTGATGCTCCCCCAGGGTAGTGATGCTCCCCAGGGTAGTGATGCTCCCCAGGGTAGTGATGCCCCCCAGGGTAGTGATGCCCCCCAGGGTAGTGATGCTCCCCAGGGTAGTGATGCTCCCCAGGGTAGTGATGCTCCCCTGGGTAGTGATGCTCCCCAGGGTAGTGATGCTCCCCCAGGGTAGTGATGCTCCCTAGGGTAGTGATGCCCCCCAGGGTAGTGATGCTTCCCAGGGTAGTGATGACCCCCAGGGTAGTGATGCTCCCCCAGGGTAGTGATGCTCCCCAGGGTAGTGATGCTCCCCAGGGTAGTGATGCTCCCCAGGGTAGTGATGCCCCCCAGGGTAGTGATGCTCCCCAGGGTAGTGATGCCCCCCAGGGTAGTGATGCTCCCCAGGGTAGTGATGCTACCCCAGGGTAGTGATGCTCCCCAGGGTAGTGATGCCCCCCAGGGTAGTGATGCTCCCCAGGGTAGTGATGCTCCCCCAGGGAAGTGATGCTCCCCAGGGTAGTGATGCTCCCCCAGGGAAGTGATGCTCCCCAGGGTAGTGATGCTCCCCAGGGTAGTGATGCTCCCCAGGGAAGTGATGCTCCCCAGGGTAGTGATGCTCCCCAGGGTAGTGATGCTCCCCCAGGGAAGTGATGCTCCCCAGGGTAGTGATGCCCCCCAGGGTAGTGATGCTCCCCCAGGGTAGTGATGCTCCCCAGGGTAGTGATGCTCCCCAGGGTAGTGATGCTCCCCAGGGTAGTGATGCCCCCCAGGGTAGTGATGCTCCCCCAGGGTAGTGATGCTCCCCCCAGGGTGGTGATGCCCCCCCCAGGGTGGTGATGCCCCCCAGGGTAGTGATGCCCCCCAGGGTAGTGATGCCCCCCAGGGTAGTGATGCTCCCCCAGGGTAGTGATGCTCCCCCAGGGTAGTGATGCTCCCCAGGGTAGTGATGCTCCCCCAGGGTAGTGATGCTCCCCAAGGGTAGTGATGACCCCCAGGGTAGTGATGACCCCCAGGGTAGTGATGCTCCCCCAGGGTAGTGATGCTTCCCAGGGCAGTGATGCTCCCCCAGGGTAGTGATGCTCCCCAGGGGAGTGATGCCCCCAGGGTAGTGATGCTCCCCAGGGTAGTGATGCCCCCCAGGGTAGTGATGCTCCCCCAGGGTAGTGATGCTCCCCCAGGGTAGTGATGCTCCCCAGGGTAGTGATGCTCCCCTAGGGTAGTGATGCTCCCCAGGGTAGTGATGCCCCCCAGGGTAGTGATGCTCCCCCCAGGGTAGTGATGCTCCCCCAGGGTAGTGATGCTCCCCCAGGGTAGTGATGCCCCCAGGGTAGTGATGCTCCCCAGGGTAGTGATGCTCCACAGAGTAGTGATGCCCCCCAGGGTAGTGATGCTTCCCCAGGGTAGTGATGCTCCCCCAGGGTAGTGATGTTCCCCCAGGGTAGTGATGTCCCCCAGGGTAGTGATGCTCCCCAGGGTAGTGATGCCCCCCAGGGTAGTGATGCCCCCCAGGGTAGTGATGCCCCCCAGGGTAGTGATGCTCCCCAGGGTAGTGATGCTCCCCAGGGTAGTGATGCTCCCCAGGGTAGTGATGTTCCCCCAGGGTAGTGATGTCCCCCAGGGTAGTGATGCTCCCCAGGGTAGTGATGCCCCCCAGGGTAGTGATGCCCCCCAGGGTAGTGATGCTCCCCAGGGTAGTGATGCTCCCCCAGGGTAGTGATGCTCCCCAGGGTAGTGATGCTCCCCAGGGTAGTGATGCTCCCCAGGGTAGTGATGCTCCCCCAGGGTAGTGATGCTCCCCAGGGTAGTGATGCTCCCCAGGGTAGTGATGCCCCCCCCAGGGTAGTGATGCTCCCCCAGGGTAGTGATGCTCCCTCAGGGTAGTGATGCTCCCCAGGGTAGTGATGCTCCCCAGAGTAGTGATGCCCCCCCAGGGTAGTGATGCTCCCCAGGGTAGTGATGCTCCCCAGGGTAGTGATGCTCCCCAGGGTAGTGATGCTCCCCCAGGGAAGTGATGCTCCCCAGGGTAGTGATGCTCCCCAGGGTAGTGATGCTCCCCAGGGTAGTGATGCCCCCCCAGGGTAGTGATGCTCCCCCAGGGTAGTGATGCTCCCCCAGGGTAGTGATGCTCCCCCAGGGTAGTGATGCTCCCCCAGGGTAGTGATCCCCCCCAGGGTAGTGATGCCCCCCAGGGTGGTGATGCCCCCCATGGTAGTGATGCCCCCCAAGGTAGTGATGCCCCCCAGGGTAGTGATGCTCCCCCAGGGCAGTGATGCCCCCCCAGGGTGGTGATGCCCCCCAGGGTATTGATGCCCCCCAGGGTAGTGATGCCCCCCCAGGGTAGTGATGCCCCCCCAGGGTAGTGATGCCCCCAGGGTAGTGATGCTCCCCCAGGGTAGTGATGCTTCCCCAGGGTAGTGATGCTCCCCAGGGTAGTGATGCTCCCCCAGGGTAGTGATGCTCCCCCAGGGTAGTGATGCTCCCGCAGGGTAGTGATGCTCCCTCAGGGTAGTGATGCTCCCTCAGGGTAGTGATGCCTCCCCAGGGTAGTGATGATCCTCAGGGTAGTGATGCCCCCCCAGGGTGGTTATGCCCCCAGGGTGGTGATGCCCCGAGGGTAGTGATGCCCCCAGGGTAGTGATGCCCCCCCAGGGTAGTGATGCCCCCCAGGGTAGTGATGCTCCCCAGGGTAGTGATGCCTCCCCAGGGTAGTGATGATCCTCAGGGTAGTGATTCCCCCCCCAGGGTGGTGATGCCCCCCAGGGTGGTGGTGCCCCCCAGGGTTGTGGTGCCCCCAGAGTAGTGATGCCCCCAGGGTGGTGGTGCCCCCCAGGGTAGTGATGCCCCCAGGGTGGTGATGCCCCCCCAGGGTAGTGATGCCCCCCAGGGTAGTGATGCTCCCCCAGGGTAGTGATGCTCCCCAGGGTAGTGATGCTCCCCCAGGGTAGTGATGCTCCCCCAGGGTAGTGATGCTCCCCCAGGGTAGTGATGCTCCCTCAGGTAGTGATGCCTCCCCAGGATAGTGATGATCCTCAGGGTAGTGATGCCCCCCAGGGTGGTTATACCCCCAGGGTGGTGATGCCCCCGAGGGTAGTGATGCCCCCCAGGGTAGTGATGCCCCCCCAGGGTAGTGATGCCCCCCAGGGTAGTGATGCTCCCCCAGGGTAGTGATGCCTCCCCAGGGTAGTGATGATCCTCAGGGTAGTGATGCCCCCCCAGGGTGGTGATGCCCCCCAGGGTGGTGGTGCCCCAAAGGGTTGTGGTGCCCCCCAGGGTAGTGATGCCCCCAGGGTGGTGATGCCCCAACCCGTCCTCTTAAAAAGAACGTCACTTTTGGCCCGTATGCGCTATATGGCCAAATTTGGACGTAATTTGAAATGAAATCGACTCACAAAAGTGACGTTCTGTTCCGTTTTCTATTCGAGTCGTCCGGCGTACGCGCAGAGGTTATGAGAGGACACATTAAATTAACGTTTTTCATAACGTTTTGAAACTTTATGAGAATTTCCTGCCCACCTAACCTATCAGAGGACCCTTAACTTACTGTTGTTAAAAAAAAATCCTAAATTTATTTTCATATTTTTTTTCATTTTCAAATTACGTCCAAATTCGGCCATACGGGCAAACGGCCAAATGCGACGTTCTTTTTAAGACAGGTTGGATGCCCCCCAGGGTGGTGATGCCCCCCAGGGTGGTGATGCCCCCAGGGTGGTGATGCCCCCCAGGGTGGTGGTGCCCCCCAGGGTAGTGATGCCCCCCCAGGGTAGTGATGCCCATGGTACTGATAGTGTGAGGGGGTGATGACGCCCTCAAGTAATCTGCCAGAAGTACTCACGCTGTTGACTAAGATGGTTGAGGAGGCTGGGGAAGAAGGCAGGGTCATCAGAGAGGGTCAACAGGTCACCACCTACGGCCTGACAAATGCTTCTGGCTTCCACCCAGTTCAGCTGCAAGAGCAAGTTGCAATATTATTTTACAGTCAAACCAATGCCTAACCGGCTTAATATTTCCCCACGTTACAATTTTTGGGTCTATATTGATTCTGCTAAGACTGTCTGTGTTTAATATACTCCTTGGAGAAAATAAAAATTAAATGAAGTCAGTGGCAGTTAGTTTTGAAATCTGCTATTAAATATTGATATTTGCACTGGTGTAGAAGAGTACCAACATGCTCCAGACTTACGTCACTGGTGTAGAAGAGTACCAACATGCTCCAGACTTACTTCACTGTTGTAGAAGAGTACCAACATGACTCCAGACTTACGTCACTGGTGTAGAAGAGTACCAACATGCTCCAGACTTACGTCACTGGTGTAGAAGAGTACCAACATGACTCCAGACTTACGTCACTGGTGTAGAAGAGTACCAACATGATTCCAGACTTACGTCACTGGTGTAGAAGAGTACCAACATGACTCCAGACTTACGTCACTGGTGTAGAAGAGTACCAACATGACTCCCATGACTTACGTCACTGGTGTAGAAGAGTACCAACATGACCCCCATGACTTACGTCACTGGTGTAGAAGAGTACCAACATGACCGCCATGACTTACGCTACTGACGAAGAAGATGGAGAGGCAGTACTGGCCGACCTTGGTGTAGAGCTGGGGGCAGAGCGGGTGGCGCATCGTATTATCCAGCTGCACCATGAACTGTTTCTCAAACAGCCCCTCCCTCATGGCGCGCCTGGCAACCTCATTCCAGCGTAACTCATTAAGCACAGCACCCACTTGTGATATATTTATTGGCAGTAGCTGCCTGGTGGCGAGGACGTCGTCAGGACGGAGGTATGAGGTGGCCTCGCTCGGTGTTGACCCTGAAACAACATCATTTTTCCCAGGTCTTCCTTTACTTTTTGGTTAATACTGTAGATAAACAAATCCACAAGGGCCGTGACGAGGGTTCGAACCTGCGTCCGAGAGCATCTCAGACGCAGCCTTAATCGACCGAGCTACGACATGGGAAAAGAATTGCAACCAGAAGTTCTACTGACCTTACTTGGACCCTGCAGCCTCTCCGAGACACAAACCAGGATTTTTTGTATTTGTTCATTTGATGCATCACGCTATTGTAATTTTTGTGTGTACTGCAGATATTGTAGACTACAAGCGGTCCTGTGGGAGGTGACCGCCAGGGGGCGCGGAACGACTGCGTCCGTTCACCCCCGTGCTGGGATAAGACTGATAGTGCGACCCCTGTGACTGGCTGGCCCATGGGAAGTACTGGCCAATCAGAGCCCGCTGTGATGCTAATTACCCGGGAATCATGTAAAGAAGCCATCCGTCCTGGCTCATTATATATAGTCATTGTTTAAGTTGAGTTCACCTTCCCGTCCAGTACTGTGTTAGGCCTAAAGTGTATACTGGCTGGTTGGTCAGTGAGGCTTAACAACCTCCAGAAAATGTAGTACTATAATCATACTATATAGTGGACGGTACGTACAAAATATGCACTGTTAACTGTCCCCCCCCACCACCCAAACAAAAAAATCACGTTCTCTATGGTTGGAATTCTAAAGAAAACAAAAGAATGAAACAGTAGCCATAAATTAACTAATCTCGTCGAATGGGCCCCAAATAAGCAATGGGGTGTGGGACCCTCTACCTCTCACAGGATGGGTAAGGGGGCCCTCTACCTCTCACAGGATGGGTAAGGGGGCCCTCTACCTCTCACAGGATGGGTAAGTGGCCCTCTACCTCTCACAGGATGGGTAAGGGGCCCTCTACCTCTCACAGGATGGGTAAGGGGGCCCTCTACCTCTCACAGGATGGGTAAGGGGGCCCTCTACCTCTCACAGGATGGGTAAGTGGCCCTCTACCTCTCACAGGATGGGTAAGGGGGCCCTCTACTTCTTACAGGATGGGTAAGGGGCCCTCTACTTCTTACAGGATGGGTAAGGGCCCTCTACCTCTCACAGGATGGGTAAGGGGGCCCTCTACCTCTCACAGGATGGGTAAGTGGCCCTCTACCTCTCACAGGATGGGTAAGGGGCCCTCTACCTATCACAGGATGGGTAAGTGGCCCTCTATCTCTCACAGGATGGGTAAGGGGCCCTCTACCTATCACAGGATGGGTAAGTGGCCCTCTATCTCTCACAGGATGGGTAAGGGGCCCTCTACCTATCACAGGATGGGTAAGTGGCCCTCTATCTCTCACAGGATGGGTAAGGGGCCCTCTACCTATCACAGGATGGGTAAGTGGCCCTCTATCTCTCACAGGATGGGTAAGGGGCCCTCTACCTATCACAGGATGGGTAAGTGGCCCTCTATCTCTCACAGGATGGGTAAGGGGCCTCTACCTATCACAGGATGGGTAAGGGGCCCTCTACCTCTCACAGGAATGGGTAAGGGGCCCTCTACCTCTCACAGGATGGGTAAGGGGCCCTCTACCTCTCACAGGATGGGTAAGGGGCCCTCTACCTCTCACAGGAATGGGTAAGGGGCCCTTTACCTATCACAGGNAAAACTGTTAGTAGATAGTGGTATGGGAATAAATTTGGAGGAAGAGGTAATAAAAGGTGTTTGTGGGAGAAAGGAATTGGCAAAATGATCAGGGAAAAAGAAGGGCCTCAAAATACAATTCACTTAGGGTATATTACACTAACAGTAGAAGTCTAAGAAATAAAATTAACGAATTAAATGCTCTTGTCTGCACAGAAAAAATCGATATTATTGCACTTACGGAAACGTGGATGAATGTAGAAAATAGAGAACTATTAGCTGAATATCAAATAAATGGATTTAACTATTTCACACAGATCGATATTAGACGAGGAGGGGAGTAGCCATATATGTTAGGGACAATTTGAAATGTAGTCTCAAAGAGGGAATCAAAACTGAGCCACACACAGAAACTATTTGGATAGAATTAAACGAAAAAGCAAATAATATTATAATAGGAGTTATATATAGGCCACCAAATTTAGACAGAATGGAAGCAAGCATCTATGGGATGAAATATCTAGAGCATCTAGATCTAACAGTATTTATGTCATGGGTGACTTTAATTTTAGTGGAATAAACTGGTTGAACAAAACAGGGAATAGTGAAGCAGAAGATTTTCTAGAATTAATTGACGATTGCTTTCTTACGCAACACATTAAGGAACCAACGAGGGGAAATAATATTTTAGATTTAGTGTTTAACTAACAGGGAAACACAAATTAAGGACATGGAAATAGGGAGTGAGCTAGGGAACAGTGATCACAAAGAATCAGATTTAGCATAGAATGGAATAGACCTGTAGGAGAAAATTCTGTTAAAGTGCCAGATTTTCGAAAAGCTGATTTTAACAGCCTAAGAAATTTTCTGGGTCAAATAGATTGGAAAGTCTTGGGTATAGGGTGTGGGCCGGTCTTGGAGCGGGACATGAACCCAGCGATAGGTGACGTAAAGGGGATTTCGATGTGGATTCAATATATAACTTATTTAAGAATATTCTAAACAAAGCACAGGAACGTAGTATACCATACAAATTGAACAGATCGAATACTAATGACCCAAAGTGGATAACAAAGAATTTGAAGAACCTTATAGGTAAAAAGAGAGCCTGGTACAAAGGATTAAAAATGGGGAGGTTACTTTAGAACAGGAATTCGTACAACTGGTTAGAAATGTTAAAAAAGAGATAAGGAAAGCAAAAAGAAACTATGAAGTTCGCATAGCAGGGCAAGCAAAGACAAATCCTAAAGGGTTTTTTCAGTTATATCGAACTAAGACTAGGGAAAGGATAGGTCCATTAAAAACTGAGACAGGTCAAATAACGGATAATGACGAGGAGATGAGTAGTATTTTTAACAAATATTTTATATCTGTATTTACTAAAGAAGAACTTAACAATATGCCTTCAGCCGAACAAGTCTATGTGGGTGGGGATGAGGACAGGTTGATTAGTTTAGCAGTTACCAGGGAGGATGTAATTAAACAATTAGTAAAACTAAAACCAAACAAATCCCCAGGGCCGGATGAAGTGTTTGCCAGGGTGCTTAAAGAATGCAAAGAGGAGCTTTCCGAGCCACTGTCAACCATATTTAATAAATCAATAGAGTTAGGCAGAGTGCCAGTCATGGAAGGTAGCTAATGTGGTACCAATTTTTAAGAAAGGAGATAGATCACTTCCATCAAACTATCGGCCAATTAGCCTAACGTCTATTGTGGGAAAGTTACTTGAATCGATAATTGCAAATGCAATTCGTCTTCATCTTGAAAAACATAAATTAATAAATGAGTCGCAACATGGTTTTACAAATGGCCGTTCATGTTTAACAAATTTGCTATCTTTTTATTCCAGCATAGTTGAGGCAGTTCATAGTGGTAAGGATTGTGATGTTGTGTACCTTGACTTTAGCAAAGCTTTTGATACAGTGCCACATGAAAGACTAATTAAAAAAATGCTCATGGTATTGGGGGTGCTATATTAAGTTGGATTAGGGCATGGCTATTCCAAAGGAAACAGAGTTAGTATAAATGGGGTTAAGTCAGAGTGGGATAATGTTGTTAGTGGAGTGCCTCAAGGCTCTGTCCTGGGACCTCTGTTGTTTATAATATATATAAATGATTTAGATTCAGGTTTGAGTAGCAACATTTGCAAATTTGCAGATGATACAAAAATCGGTAGGGAAATTAACACGAAAGAAGACTCGGTATCACTTCAAGTTGATCTAAATAGGGTTTTAAAATGGTCAAAAGACTGGCAGATGCAGTTTAATGCTAATAAATGTAAAGTTTTGAGGCTAGGTAATGATGATAGAGTTGCAAGATACGAGCTAGATGGTGTTGAGATTGCGAAGTCGGATTGCGAAAGGGATCTAGGAGTTATGATTAGTAAGAATTTAAAACAAAAGGATCAATGCATGAATGTTCGTAATAAGGCAAATAGGACACTGGGATTTATTAATCGAAGCGTTAGTAACAAGACACCTGGTGTGGTTCTTCAGCTATATCTTGCTCTAGTTAGGCCCCATTTAGATTATGCAGTTCAGTTTTGGTCGCCGTACTATAGAATGGATATAAATTCACTTGAACGTGTCCAGCGTAGGATGACAAAGTTAATTCCCCAAATTAGAAATCTTTCATATGAAGAAAGATTAATAAAGCTTAAATTGCATTCACTGGAAAGGCGAAGAGTTAGGGGTGACATGATAGACGTTTACAAGTGGATGAATGGACATAACAAAGGAGATATTAATAGGGTATTAAAAGTATCAACACAAGACAGAACACGAAACAATGGGTATAAATTGGATAAGTTTAGATTTAGGAAAGACTTGGGTAAATACTGGTTCGGTAACAGGGTTGTTGATTTGTGGAACCAATTACCACGTAACGTGGTGGAGGTGGGATCCCTCGATTGTTTCAAGCGTGGGTTGGACACGTATATGAGTGGGATTGGGTGGTTATAAATAGGAGCTGCCTCGTATGGGCCAGTGGGCCTTCTGCAGTTACCTTTGTTCTTATGTTCTTATGTTCTTAAGTACTCGGGCTGCATGTGCAACCCGTCCTCGCAAATTCGTATAGTCAATATTGACTTATTAGTTACCTGCATAGGTGACATACTAAACATAATAGTTTCCCTTGAAAAGCTTCATAGAAAACACCGACCTTACCTAACCTACTTAGTATGTTAAAATAAGCATCTTATAGCTTCGTAATTACAAATGTTACTTAACCTATTATAGGTATAGGTTAGGTAATAATTGTAATTACGAAGCAATAAGATGCTTATCTTAACATACTAAGTAGGTTAGGTAAGGTCGGTGTTTTCTATGAAGCTTTTCAAGGGAAACTATTATGTTAAGTATGTCACCTATGCAGGTAACTAATAAGTCATTATTGACTATACGAATTTGCGAGGACGGGTTGCCATGCACCTAGGATTCCCTTCCCTAGGTGCCCAGTAAGTACTTCACTTGGGGCTTGGGGCCTCATTCCACAAGTCACCTTGGGATCTACCTCATCCACTGTGTCCTTTACTGCTCGGTCCTTGGCTGCCCTTGGGGTCAGCTGGGGCTTTGTTGCCCTTGTTTGTCTCTGGGTAGGAGGTAGTTTTCGTCAATGGTAGGGGCGTGGGGTACTGCACAGATAGTTATCACCTGTTATAGCGGCCGGCTCTGTTCCGCCTGGGTACGTTGTCCTCTTGCATGGTTTTTCTTTTGTTTTTGTTTATTCCTGCCTGGTGGGGGGGTCTGCCTTGTCCTCCCCCTCTGTTGTTGGGGTCAGTGTGTGTTTTCTTCTGTGTGTTGGTGGTATCCCCTACTAGGCCCCCGTGAGTGGACACGTCCCAGGGGTTCAGCTTTTAGAAGTTCGTTTGGTAGACTTGGGCGCCGGTTCGCAGTACCCTGCCTGGGCTTCCCTTAGCGTGTTGAGAAGGTTAAGGGCCCTGGGAAACCCCGTGGGGGCTCTCGTATTCCGATGGATGTGACCTTTTAGTTGCCTCTCACTTCTTGCAAGATTGAATGTTGCTCTGTCCGCTTAATTGTCTCTGGGTGTCACTCACCGGTTGTGCCTCCACCATGCTGCCTGTTGGGATTCTTTTGACCCGAGCCGTGCGGCGTTTGTTGTCTGTATGTGCTACTGAACATATGAGAGTGCAGGCAGCTGCTGCGTTGCATGCTCGGTTTCGTTTGCTGCAGCACACTAGATAGGTTGTGAAACTGGATGCCCCGAGACTGCCCTGTTTTGGTTATAGGAACCCGAGCTTGGGGGTGGGAGTTGCCTCGGCTCTGGTTCCGTTTCCCCCCTCGTAGTCCTTCCCCTTCTGTTGTGCATCCAGTTCCTTTCCCCCCTTGCTTCCGGCTCCAACACGTCTGAGGGTTTCGAAGTCGGGGAAGGGTCTAATTAGTGTTGAGACTTTGGCGTTCTCAGAAGTGTCCTCTTCCGGGATGGCGGCGGAGGCATTCGAGCCTGTTCCTCCTGCCGTGGCGTATGGGTCTGACCAGTGGGCTCCCTTCCTTAGTGTTTTTATGGCTGCGCTGTAAAAACACTAAGGGGGGGGGGAGGGGGGACGGCTCGGCCCCGGGTCCTGCCGTGGAGATTCCCGGGGCTGGAGAGGGGTTGACTGAGGAGCCTTGGCCTCGTTAGCCCCGCTTGGAATTTTGTGCCCTCGGAGCAGGGCTTGCAGTTCCTCAGTGTGGGGATTTTCCTTTTCCCCCCGTGTCCGAGTTGGTTTATGTCTGCCCTTTCCCGGGTTCGGGTTCGTCGGTTCCGTCCTTCCTGTGGATGATTTTCACCGCTTTGTCAACCTTTTTATCTTGGATATGTATTCTTCTAAATCATGTCCCAAACATGTTCCACTCATATCAGGATCCCTCCATGTCTCTTGGTCACTGGTGCCATTGAGCCCATATGTACCTCTGTGATTTTGTGCTTGGTTCTCGAAGGTTTGCGAAAATCTTCGATACTTAAAATATTATTGGAACGTCGGCGAGGGTTCCCTCCAGTTCTTTCTTGGACTCGTCAGTCCTCTTCCATACTACTTGTCTTCTTTAGATTCTATTTCTCTTTATTTTGTAATCATATCGTCTCTTCTTACTGTCTAGACATTACTAATACTCGTTCAATATACCTTGTTGGCACCCTCCCCGTAAGACAGGAGGTGCAGTTCGGACCTCAGGCGCATGGACCTAGGGTGTCCGTTTTGTTTATGGGGCGGGGTAAACATGTGTCGGTGTTTCGCGGGTTATACGCCGTTCTCGCTCATCTTATCTCTCCAGTCTTAGCCCCCTAGATACTGTGGGGTTTTCTGGATTTAATATACAAGGAATTCACCTAGTTCTTTTCTCTGCTTATGGGTGTGGGATGGCTCGAAGTGGCTCCGCCTCCACCTCTGCACTCCACCTCTTCTCTTCCTGCACCTCTGGATATCCTCCACTAGCGATGTTCCCAGAATATTACACGGCTCAGCTGTGTCATGACACTGGCGTGATTACGCTCTACAGGCGATATTATACGGCCTGGCAACTGTCAGCAAGGCGCTGGTTCTCGATTTTTGGACGAGTGTTGGGTGTTGTCATGCTTGGCCATTTTGCGTGCATCTTCACGTGACTTACTGTGTCCGTATATCTTGTTCTTCGTTACACCACTGTGGGGAGCCAACCCGTCCTCGACTCAAGTCCATTACATTCAGCGATCGACCCCACAGACGCATTCATAAATTTTAACATGCTGTTCATTCAAAACGGGAAATTTCTCAAGTATAAATTAATATTATAATAGCATATAGTGTATATATAGGCATAGGATAGGTTAGGTTAGGTGTTTAGGTTCTGTTGGCGATTATTTGTATTTGTAGTACGTGGGTGAAGCATTTATAGCGTTGTGATTCGAACAAAATCGTCAGTGAAGCACTTGTTCCGGATATGTTCGAACGTCAGCAGTTGCGAGTAGTGTGTAAACCGCTTTTAATTTATAAACAGGGGTTTGGCGGGTGCATGGAATCACTTTTGGATCTGTGGAGGACGGGCTGGGGGAGCAGCCCCGAATTTCGGGGCCTTTTGTTTAGTCTTTCGGGGCCTGAATCTTTTCTCGACTCTCGACACTCATTCCTTGCCTCAGTCACTGTTCTCTGGACACTCATTCATTGCCTGTCGTTCAGTGCCTGGCTGCACCCTTATATACATTGAATGTCTCTCTATATGTAGTTGATCATGTACATTGTGTTACCAATTGCTCCTGGGTCGTCTTTGTTCGTCATATTCATTGTTCTCTCTTGTCCCTAGCTACCTGTGCTTGGACCATATTTGTTCATATTTATTGTCTTTTCCTTGCCTATTTCCGTATTTCCTACCTCTTTATCATTGTTGATTCTTGTTACATTGTTACCTACACTACCATTGTTGTGTATCTTGGTATGTGCTTATTGGCTATACTGATATTGGTGCTAGGTTGGACTATGTACAGGTTCAGTTCCCTGATATTGGACCGACCCTTTGTACAGTTATGGAACTGGGTTCTTGCCTCTTCTTGGGAGTCACTGCCAGCTTCTGCGTTGCTATGTCTGCGGGTGAATGTAGATTTCCGATCAACCACTCCTGCCCCTATGGTTCCTTTTTCGTTGGGGCAGGAGCAGCTAGGTTACAGTCCTGGCTACGGCCTTTTCTTTGTGTTCCTTTTCCAGAAAGTACATTTTTGTTTTAGTGCGGTACACGTCCCGTGTAGTTCTTATGTATTACTTACTATTACGTCTTATATAGACGCATGCATCGTTTTTCCCTGCGGGGTCGCTGTGCTGCTCCTGCCGGGTCCCTGTTTGTGCTGCTCCTGCGGGGGTCGCCGTTTGTGCTGCTCCTGTGGGGGTCGCCGTTTGTGCTGCTCCTGCGGGGGTCGCCGTTTGTGCTGCTCCTGCGGGGGTCGCCGTTTGTGCTGCTCCTGCGGGGGTCGCCGTTTGTGCTGCTCCTGCGGGGGTCGCCGTTTGTGCTGCTCCTGCGGGGGTCGCCGTTTGTGCTGCTCCTGCGGGGGTCGCCGTTTGTGCTGCTCCTGCGGGGGTCGCCGTTTGTGCTGCTCCTGCGGGGGTCGCCGTTTGTGCTGCTCCTGCGGGGGTCGCCGTTTGTGCTGCTCCTGCGGGGGTCGCCGTTTGTGCTGCTCCTGCGGGGGTCGCCGTTTGTGCTGCTCCTGCGGGGGTCGCCGTTTGTGCTGCTCCTGCGGGGGTCGCCGTTTGTGCTGCTCCTGCGGGGGTCGCCGTTTGTGCTGCTCCTGCGGGGGTCGCCGTTTGTGCTGCTCCTGCGGGGGTCGCCGTTTGTGCTGCTCCTGCGGGGGTCGCCGTTTGTGCTGCTCCTGCGGGGGTCGCCGTTTGTGCTGCTCCTGCGGGGGTCGCCGTTTGTGCTGCTCTTGCGGAGTCGCTGTTCTTCGTTTTGTCTCGCTATTCGGCTCTACAGTATTCGTTTTCCTTGTGAGCCTCTGCTCTTCAGTATTCGTTGCCATTTTGTCCTTGCTGTTTGCGGAGTCTGCGTTTCAGTTCTTTAGGCAAGCGGATTCTTCTCGCTGTCATCTGTTTTCGGTCTTGTCCGGGGGAGGGGGGGGGGGGTTCCGCCCGAACGGGGCGTGTCTGCTCGCCCGGGCTGGTTCTTTCCCGGCTCGCTGGGTTTGGGTTCCTGGTTCCTTGCCAGCCTTAGTTGGGGCGCTGCTTTGCTCGGTGTCCGATCCTGGGGGTCTTCCCGTGGCTCCGCCTCTTTTTGCAGATTGGTCCAGCTCAGTACGAAGCTGGTTCGTTCTTTCCCTAAAGTCCGGGTTTTTTGTCTCGAACTTCTCTTCCCTTGTGTGGGCACTGGTGGCTTCGTTGTTGGTCTCTCTCCTGCGTGCTTCGTCTCGGCAGCAGTATGTAGTTCCTGGTGGTCCTTCCTGTTTTCCTATCACTGCATAGGTGTACTTCGGTCTCTGATAGGGTTGTCTTGTCCTTCCCTTCTGGGTTGTTCCTGGATCGTCGTCTGGTGCCGCGTACTGTTGCCTCGTATTGGGCGGCGGTGGCGGGGCTGCTCCAGCTTGTGTTCGGTGTTACTGTTCCTTTTGCTCAGTTCCGCTAGCTGTCTCGTGCGTTGTTTCACCTCCTGCCTGCTCATCCGCTTCTGGTGCCATCCTGGTCGTTGGCCCCGGTTCTCTATATTCTTTCTTCTCAGTTTGTCATGGCCCCTTCAGTTCAGGTTTGCTTTTTCAGGTCTCGTTTTCTTATTGGCGTTCGCTTCTGGGGGTCAGGTCGGGGAGTTTCCGGCTCTCCTCTGGCGCACGAGTTTTTTCTGCTTGTTTGGTCCTGGTGATAGGTTTGTTCATTTGCTGCAGTCTCCTCCTTTTCTGGTGAAGTTTGGGTCTGCTGTTTTCCAGAGGGGTCCTTGGATTGATGCTTGGTTGGTCAGGCCTGGGGGTGCATCATGTGTTGTGTTCGGTTGCGGCTCTTTGCTGTTCTCTGCGCGTTTTGGCCTCTGTGGCCGTGGGATAGCTTTGGTTTGCCCGGGTTTCCTTCCTTCCTTTCTGTTCCGGGGTTTGGGCCTCCCGGATCGTCTGCAGGGTCCTTTGGTTTGGCATTTTGCCTTGTTTTTTTGTGTTAAGGCGTGTAGCGTTTGCCTCCCGGGTCCTTCCCTCTTTTCCTAATCTTTGGTGAGGTAGCTCCGGGGGAGCCGACGGAGCTCCCCAGAAGACCTGTGTTGAATGTAATGAAATTACATTTTCTGGGCGAGACCTGGAGGCTCCCTGGCATCCTTTCCTCCCTCTGGCCAGCGGTGTTTTTCCCGAATTTTGACATCCAGCCTGAGAATGGCTGGTTGAATCGCCTGCGCGATCCAATAGTGATTCTTCCTTATCACTATCCACCCTCCAGAAATACCAATTTGTTTGTTACGAAAAGGAACTTAATAACGTCATGTATATTATATAATGGTGTAGCAGGCCAAGGATAGAATGAAATTATTCAGCAGAGAAAGCAGGAATACCCCGAATTGCATTTACACACCAGCACAAGGAGAGTCAACAAGGAATGCAAGTCATGGGGAATGACGTGCCCTAGTAACATCTTTCTACCCAGCAAAGACACCATTGAAGCAGGCTGACCACACGGTACAACTCTTAAGGAATCATAAGTTGAGCGTGTGCTGTTATGAAGTAACAGCCTCCTACTTCAGTCTCTGAAGTTACAGTCTCCGTGGTGTAATGGTAAGACACTCGCCTGGCGTTCCGCGAGCGCTATGTCATGGGTTCGTATCCTGGCCGGGGAGGATTTACTGGGCGCAATTCCTTAACTGTAGCCTCTGTTTAACGCAACAGTAAAATGTGTACTTGGATGAAAAAACGATTCTTCGCGGCAGGGGATCGTATTCCAGGGACCTGCCCGAAACGCTACGCGTACTAGTGGCTGTACAAGAATGTAACAACTCTTGTATATATCTCAAAAAAAAAAAGTGACTGATGGTGGGCCAGTAGTTTAAGAAGAGCCAATATGATCTCTAGAAAACAGGCAGTTAGGGTGGTGATGAAGAGTACTGTAAATGTAAATACTGTATGCCGGTGTTATATAACACACATGGACTAAGATAATGTTTACTTCATCCTACATTTCCCTGCCAGTACGGAGGTCATGAATAGTGGTGCATGTGTATTAATGATAAAGTACACACGATACATATATATATATATATATAGGAGTGAGGCAATATTTGTGGGTTGTGTCCTGGGTGATGCGCGTACAGCTGTGGTGGCCCAGAGTGGCCCTCGACGAGCCTGGCAACGACCTTCATGTCCCCCGACAATGGGAACGATTATACAAGATACTGAATATACGTTCAAATACACGTGCATGTGAATGAATCACAGAAATAGATACAATAATGATAGTCACAAGTAACTATGTATACAGGTGTCTGTAAAATATAATTTTCAGTGTCTGAGTAGTAGACAAATGGATGCATTAGGAAGCGATGTGGTGGAGGCTGACTCCGTACACAGTTTCAAGTGTAGATATATTAGAGCCTAATAGGCTCAGAAACTGTACACCTGTTGATTGACGGTTGAGAGGCGGACCAAAGAGCCAGAGCTTAGCCCCCGCAAGCACAACTAGGTGAGTATAGGTTATGATGCCCNTTCTATGATAGAATGAAGGCCTAAGAATACAAAGAAAAAAAAAGGTGTTCCTTGCAGAAAACAAATAGAATTACATTATCTAACATCTGCCATTATTCTGAAAATAATTAACTTTAATTGCTATAATGAAAAATTATACAATTGTTTTAAAAACAACAAATTGGCAGAATTTGAAATCGTCCCAGTCATGTTCAGTACTCTCATATTGGCACCTGCTTGAAGTTTTTCTTACTCAATAATTTTTATTCTATTTTCCTTGCATACTGCTTCATTTTATAGATTATGTCTACTGGCAAGAGTAGTCTCGCTTGACTAGATAGACGGAACAGGATGCATCTTAAGTGATGAAAAATGATCGTGGTCTGAGAGCGAGGCAGCTGGCTGTAGGCGCTGTTTCTGAAACGAAAAATGATTTTAAACTATTGTACGTGTCAGGAGAGTTTTGGTGGCAAACTTCCTCCTTTTTAATAAAGTTGGATTTTCCCCTTTCTCCCTTCATTATTTTTACAAAGAAATATTACTCTTCAAAAAGTAAAGTACAAAATAAAATAATTACATTGAAATTAAAAATGACAAATTTCTCAAGTGAGAACACTTTATTGGAAAGCCAAAAGGGATTTTAGAGTTATAGTCTGTCAAGGTCCCCTGGAATGGTTTCCATAAACAATACTTAAGACATTATTTATGCTATATAGAAAAAAGTTGTATGATTGCTTCTGTACTAAAGGGGAGGGAAGGGCAGAGGTCCTGCCTGCACGCTCTGATAATCTGGAAGGTGTGGCATACAACATCCTTCTTGTGGCCAAATGATAAAAGTGTACCTAACATGGCCCATGATATGGATATGCCAATACATTTTGAGTGTCGTGCGTTTGGTGTTTGACGCAGCTGGGTCAGTCAGTGTTACAAGAGTTGAAGCTACCTCCATCCTGGCTAGCTCCCTCCTGTCGGGAAGCTCGGCCATAGCACTGAAGATGTTATGATGATGAGAAAAGTGTGAATTGCAAAGACGTGGCCCCATTTTTAACCATTGGCCATGCCAGGTACCTCACCTTATACTCTACATAAATATAACATTTTATTTTTGTTGATAATTTGTTATTGTACAAGTACTGTAAAGTTGCTAACACGTACTTTTGTGTCCATAATAAGCATGCCTTGACTCCTGACAAGAGTCCTGCAGATCATATTTTTCCTTGGCCATCTTTTTACAGATAGTAAACGGCTCAAAACAAATTATAAAAAAAAGGCATCATGGAAGAATATTTTAAGAAAAACAATGTTAATTTGTGAGTTCTAACTCTAGGAACACCATCATCATCAACCAAATCAACAATAATTATATCCAATGACCCTTCTGAAGAAAAAAATTACAACCAAAGTTAAAACAGCTTCAGGGCAAGAACACAAGAATGAATGCATTGTGTTAGTGAGTGCTTTTTTGTAGGTTCCCGAGTTTAATTTTGTTTTAGCAGGTCATCCTCATTTTGTGATTTCCTATGATTACAGTAGTGTGTTGATTGCCCATAGTAATTAATCATCACTTGTTCCGATTATTCATTTTGAATCATTATGTTCTAAATACAGTAATCATATACAGAAGTCTAATTGCCATTGTCTTCGAGAGGATGCCTGACTTAAGCCAACAGCCGACCACATCCACAGGAACCACAATGTTTCTTCAACATTGTCTTCTCTTCATCTTCTGATGTGTGGTTTGTTCATCACAACAGGTCATACCAATGTATACTCTCACCATATCAAGTGCTCTTTTATTACATATTGTACAGTATTTACATTTCTCCAGTAAATTTTATAGTTACAATTCCATTTAGACATATTATAAGACTAGAAATATAATGGCAGGCCATACGTTTTAAGGACATACCGATAAAGGGGCATCAGGATTGCCTGGCGCAAGTTACTTACAAGTTACATGTAGTAAATTGTTATGTACAAGATACACCAAGGATCAATTATGGTGGCTATATAGGCCTGGTAGTAGGTAGAAGTAGGCTTGGTAATACATTGGTTAAACTATTTACTAAACATGTCTTCCCAAATAGGCTCATCTACATTTTTATATATTTAATGAGATAAAACTCAGGTAGATCTTGTCTTCACTTCTGACATTCAAAATCCTTCAATAATTGTCTTCTACATATATTTAATGCTTGAAGTAGAAATAAATTTTATTGAAATTATTTCAAAATGACATGTAATTTCAAGACTTTTTTTTCCCAAGAAGGATTTAACAATCTGAGATGCAATACAGTAGCATCTTTATTCCACAATCCTTTTTATAAAGTTGATATGAAAAACTCTACTTGTGCTAGTGGCTGGAATTATTGACAACTCCTGCCCCCCTCTTCGTTAGACGTTATGTTTCCATGAAACATATCGTCGCCCTGAAAGGTGACATTGTGAACCAAAACTGCTGCCGTTACATGTAGAAATCAACACATAAGAGTGTGACCAAATTTCAGGCACTGGTTCTGATTTAAGTGTCTTCAGGATTTTGTTGGCCTTGATAGATGCACAGGGGACTCTTCTTAGAGAAGCAGTCCTGATCAGTAATGTAGTGGTAGTGCGGGTAGGTGAGGGCTGCACAGTCGCCTACAGGAGGAGTGTTTGGAGCCTGCACATGGTGGTAGCACTGTCCATCGTTGGCCTCTATGGTGACTGTTGTATTAGGGTCTGGGCCTGGTATGGTGACCCTGCGGGGAGTGCACTGCTCTACATGCCTGGTAGTGGGAGACAAAAGGCAATTGTTAGTTCCATCTCCATGCAGCTCTTTCACCATTCTAGTTATGTATTTGCTTCTAACTTGGTATGTTTCCTACATTACTGTACAAGGGACCGTGACATCCCAAAATATTGTCACTTGTTTAATTTCATGTGGGTTGAGTTAATGTTTCAGCTACATTGTGAAATAACTATTACCTGCAAATGACTATTACCAAAACGTTCTATAGTGTCAGTTTCTACCAATTATAATATTCAGTACAGTATGTAGTATTCTACTTTTGTTTTCTCACTACTTTACCGACCATATTATTCCATGCTATTGATTAATATCAACTATTCTATTTCATATTTGTAATTACTACCTATCTTGGTAATTAATCTAAAAACCTATTTCATAATAATGCAGGAAACAGTATTCAAAAGGTCCTGAACATCACTCATAACGCCAATACAAGAGCCAAAAGACACAAGACGAGTCGGATTCATCAAGGATTTTATCAAGGACCAAGTGACCTAAAGGGAACATTTTGACGGCAATACAAATTTTCCTGATCATCCAGGAAATCGGGACATGTCATGAGGTGGTGACAACCCAAAAGCTCGTGAACCTGTGTTGTTGATTAAACATTTAGATGCAGGACTAAAACATTCAAGATCAACCCTTGCAGGCACTATTAGGTGAATTCACACAACATAATTAAACTGTCCTTGTCTCTAAATTAAAAGGAACTAAATCTTTCTAACAACAGTCAATAAATAATAATATTTATTAATGATGCATACCTGACTGCCCAGAAGGGAGAACCAAGAATCATTGAAGAGTTATCAATCCAGTTCCAGCCTGTAGACTCGTACCGTCCTCCAATCCACAGGTCTACCGTTACCTCTGTTGGATGTACAATTATTATGTTTTGGTAGAATGTCACAATCGACTTGATAAAGGTTCAAGATGGACTGAGACGTCTTCGTCTCCTAATCTTCTGGTTTTCTGGTCTGGTTTTCATATCTTAAGGTACATACTATTGTTACTCATCGTCTGCATAGTTCAAATAGTGCATGCAGTTACAGTAATTTAAGAACATACCATAGGATATACAGTACATGAATTTCATATAGAATCCTATTTGCAATATAATCAAAGCGACAAACCTTGTTTTGTTTATTTTGGACATGTTTGATGCTGCTACAAATGCAATAACAAGAACAATACTGCTATCACAAATAATGAAACTGCAGAATATAATGATATATCATGCTAGCAAGTTATTTTTTTTATTTATATATACAAGAGTAGTTACAATCTTGTACAGCCACTAGCACGCGTAACATTTCGGGCAAGTCCTTAATCCTATGTTCCCTGTAATACGACCCCCGCGAAGAATCGTTTTTACAACCAAGTACTCATTTTACTGTTGAGTTAAACAGAGGCTACAGTTAAGGATTTGTGCCCAGTAAATCCTCCCCGGCCAGGATACGAACCCAGGACAAAGTGCTCGCAGAACGCCAGGCGAGTGTCTTACCACTACGCCATTGAGACTGCACAAGTTATAATATTTATAGGCAACTACACACACTAGAAATGATATCCACAGGTAACTAGGCCCTAAGGTAATTATGTAACCCAAGAGAACATGAATGCAATATGTTCAGGCATGACACAAAATATAAGGCTGGTGGAAGGAAAATCAAGTGCTGTATTAAGGAGCCAATTTTTGAGAGGGCAGAGATGAGACAAATATAGTGACACTTGTATATGTTGAATTTTTTAAGTTTCTATATTTTAGAGAGGTTGACAAAGGCTAAGGACCAGTGTGACCAAAAGTTAAGCACATGAATTATTTTATGACAAACAGTTTCACATGCTGGCAGAATGAGGAGGTGGTGGGGGGGTAGTCAGTTCTGGCATAGACCTCCACTATAGAAATGAGTCAAGTATGATTTACCATGGTTACTCCTCTCTAGCTCTATTACCAAAGTATTTAATTATACAGTGGAACCTCTCTACTCGTATGCCCCTGTGCTCATAATTTTCCGTACTCTTACTCAATTTCTCCGAAATTTTGAATCGGTATTCATTGTTTGCCTTGGTGCACGGAGTTTGTTCATACACGTACAGCGTCCACCCGAGCATGGTGCTCCAGTTTACCAGTGTTTTCCGCCTAGTGATGATCGCACTTGAATTCTTTGTGAAGAATTTCATTGTTTTGTAGTGTTTTTGGTTTCTGAAAATAAAAGTTCTTATTATATATCATGCCATAAGTTCCAAGAAAGGTAGTGGTACAGTAATGTTCAACCTAAGAAAATAGTTGAGGATGACAATAGAGGAAAAACAAGAGATCATTCATAGAGAGAGAATGTGATGTTGTTACTGACAAGTGGTAAAACAGGGAAAAACAAGTGTCTATAGACAGATTCTTAGTAAGACAAGAGAGCAGTGAGCTCTTGAGTGAGTTCTCTCTGAGAACCAGGTCCTAGTGGTATGCCTGCAAAACGTAAGAGAGAGAGAGAGAGAGAGAGAGAGAGAGAGAGAGGAGTGAGTGAGTGAGTGAGTGAGTGAGTGAGTGAGTGAGTGAGTGAGGAGTGAGTGAGTGAGTGATGAGGAGTGAGTGAGTGAGTGAGTGAGTGAGTGAGTGAGTGAGAGTGAGTACGCCCAAATGTCATCACTGCCTGATGTTATAATGGAAGGGGACTCCCATTCCAAACGCTAACACCTCCCTTCTTCCCCCTCCTCATTGTCTTATTCTATATGCCAACAAGAGTCCTCCATAAGGTAAAGTACCATGAGTAGTTTTCTGTACAAAATTATTTTTGGTAATATTTTGGAAGGTGTGGAACAGATTAATCAATTTACATTATTTCTGATGGGAAAATTCGTCTCGGTATTCGTATTTTTTCGGTATTCGTACCATCTCTGGGAATGGATAACAACAAAAAAAACTGAGGTACCCCGTATACGCATTGATTTTATAGTTGACAAACTATCCTGGCTCGTGGCGCGAGGAGCAATGGCCTATATAGAAATCCCCATATGGTTGGGAGCATTCTATGTATGCCATCGATCAGGTCTGACATCCAGAAAAGTAGGCATCCCAAAACAAACCCTATTCAAGTGAAACTATGCTACCGAAAGCCGAACGAGTGGACAGAACTCTCCAAACGAAAATTAGCAAACGAGCCTGACGTCATCACGTCGCTGTGCCACGGTCCTGCGCACCCCCCCCCCCCCCTCTCCCCAGAAGGGGGATGAGGGAGCCCCGACCTCCCGCACTGGCGATCCAACCGGCAGTTCTTGGCTAATGCGATTCTGGAGAAGTTATGTGCCTCTGACTCCTGTTTGTCTCAGTTCTGTGCTTTGTGGTGTTGGCTGTCTCTATAGGTGGCATGTGAGCCAGGAGAAATATTCCTCCTGGCTCAACACACAAGTATTCATGCAAGTTATGTCGGGAAGAAACGGAGAAGACCAATATTAACAAGACCGTCGTGGAGAGTCGTTGGGGACAGGGGTCTTAAGAAGACCTTGACAAGGGCGCTACAGACGCCCTAAAGACAGCAAATTCATTTGCCGTGTTGGAGGACGAGTGCTGTGGTGAGCCAGCAGTTCACTCGAAAAGAAATCAGCAAGGAGCGGCGAAGCGCGGGCCCCTCAGGGTGCTCAGAAAGTTAAGGAGGTACCGAAGAGAATTTTGGTTGTGGGAGATTCCAGGTGAGGTATTTAGACAGAACGTTTTGTGCCAGAGATAGGGGAACAGATTAAGAGGTTTGCTATCTGGGAGCTGGAATTGATGATATTGTTGGAAACATGAATGATATTATGACGGGAAATGGGAACAAACCCATAATTTGTATTAGTGCACGGGGTATGATATTGGACGAGTTAGGAGTGAGGAACTAATACAGAGATTCAGGACAGCCATTGAATTAATTAGGAGCAAGGGAGGAATCCCGATCATATGTGGCATTCTCCCAAGAAAGGGAGTGGGAAATGAATGGATGTCGAGGGCAATTGGTGTCAATTGCCGCTGGAAAGATATTGCAAA
>WNGS01001312.1:63858570-63881148 GCA_020271785.1 Procambarus virginalis | reverse complement strand
GGCAGCAGGATTTTTTCCCCACCACTCTGCTGGTACTTAACGAGATGCTCGAATCTCATGCAGAATGCTGACGAACCTGGATTCTCCTACAACCAACTGTCATTTCGTGTAACTTAAATAATCTTGAACGTTAAGTATAGAACTGTTACTGCTATTGTATAACTGTGATAAACTGTTGCGTGACAAGGTATCGTTGTTTGGGCTCGGACTTAACTGCAGATCAACAATGATGCAATCAACTATAACAACAATCAAAACAATACAAGCTTTGTTGCTAAAACAATCCTCTGTTAATTACTCAATTACGTTAACACTTGTTCCTTGGACAGCAATCAAATTAAAATGTACAAAATTAATTATATTAATTATTTACATTAATCCTCCTGTCACACTGACAGTGACAAATCAATTATTCTGCTCCGCCAAGCTGCACGTTGGCGGAGCTGCTGTAGCTTGTGTTCTGGGTGGATGTCACTTCTGCCCCGCATTTTGTAAGCTTTCTCATGCATATTTTCACTTGCAGCCTGCTCATGTGTCACCTGAACCTGCTTGGTCTTTGGACCAGGTTCTTGTTTTTCTTTCTTCTCAGTTTGTGGTTGCCCCTTCAGTTCATAATTGTTTTTGGAAGGCTGTGTTTTTGTTGGCCTTGGCCTCTGGTAGTCGAGTTTGGGAGCGTCATGCCCAGTAGCATGAAGCTCTGCCCGGTAGCTGCCTTGCACCACTACCTGCGGGCCACCGGTTCTGTGTCGGTGGATGCGCTCTCGGTTGGTCTAGTTTTCCTGGTTCCATTACATGCGCCTGTGGGGGGAACAAAGGATATTATACCCCTAGCATGTTAAGGAGCCGGTCTAGTTATGTAGAAAAATTTGTTCAATGTCAACCAATATTATTTGACTAGTTGTATATGAAAAGTGCTGAAATTGTCCCAAGTTTCAGTACTGCAGCGTAATAGAAAAAGATTTTTTATTTTTTTTTGTTTTTTTCAACGTTTTTTACACATTTTCAAGTCTACACTTCTTCACACACGTTTCGGATATAATTATTCTGTGACACTTTTCTGACACATTAGCATATAATAAATGATTGTATGATTTAGGATTTCCAAAACATCTTTAGTTTTCCTAATACAAATGTTCAAAGTTCCACCCAAAAATTATGCAAAAATGGCATGTTTATTGCTATTATAAAATCAATAAATGAACTTAGAGAAAAGTGAAATCTTGCACATGTAGAGACATGCCCTCCACATATACTGTGTAAGTTTCATGTAAATTGAATAAAAATTATTCAGTTTTGTAAACATTTGTGTCAATTGAAAAAAAAACAGAAATTAATGAAGTCTAAGGTTCTAAAATCTGTGGCTGAGGTTGACATCAACCAATTTTCTCCAAAATTGGCATCCTTACAGATAGGTATACGTACAGTAAGGTGTGTAAGTTTGATGCAAATCGTCCGAAAAAAAATTTGAAAAAAAAAATTGAAAAAAAAAAAAAAAAAAAAAAAAACTTTTTTTTTTTTTTTCTTAAATTTTTTCCAATTAAACTAATTATAATATTTGTTTATATATGCTATTGTGATAGCAAAGAGTCATAGCTATGATTTCAGTTGACACTTTTGATTCATAATCGATTTTGACCATTTTGGCATAATTTTCACAACTACTTCATTATTTTTTTTCTCCCTTCCTATTTATGCTACGATGCTGAAACTTGGACCAGATGAAACACTTTTCATATAGAACTTGTCAAAAAAGTTTGATTGAAATCGAACGAGTTTTCATTTTTGCATTTTTGGAGCCAAACTGGATTGGACCGCCCCCTTAAGGTTAAAAATCAAAGGGATAATGAATTCTGATTCGGTGTTAGAATCGGCCCAACTCAACTAGGCCACGCTACCCATGTGGTCCTGGTCAATGCAAGTAAATTACACAAAATGGAAATTAAATAAAAAAGACAAATTTCTAGCTAAATGGTTTATTCAAAACTAAACAAAATCTAAAAATCAAAGCACTCCCTAAACTTATCACGCCCTGACATGAAAAGCAATGAGTTGACCTATTCCTTATAACAACTCTGAGTGACTCTACCTTGTATGCGACCAGCGGTGGACTGCTGATCTTGGGGGAGAGGTGGAGTGGACACCTTCCCTTTATCGCTCCGGATACCACACTGTCCTCCTCTGATGCTCCTCTACCCAGAAGCCCTAGGGAAGAGCTATTTCCGTTTACAAAATGGCTATTTGACCTTTGAGAAAATACCAAAAATATGGAGCTTTGGTGACCCTTGTGACCTCAGGTCGGCCAAATTCTTCCGCGCCCAAGTCTAGTGCTGCTAGTGACGTCACTGATGGTGACTTAACTCATTATCCTGACAATCAGGATACTCTTGATACTATAAACAGGGATATTATACAATTTGGATGAAGACTAATTTCTCTGAATTACTGAATAATGTGGAATAATTCCTCATACGAAATTGTGAACAAAGGCGGCAGTTAGTTTCACCGCCAATCCCCCCCCCCCCTGGGGATGCGACCATGTGCTTGGGGTCAGGTCCCTACCCGTGGTTTCTCGAACATTCTGGGTCATGCCTACAACAGCTAGTTTGTTACAATATAATATACGTGTCACTAGATATATGCATCATATACAGGTGATGAGTCACAATAACGTGGCTGAAGTATGTTGACCAGACCACACACTAGAAAGTGAAGAGATGACGACGTTTCGGTCCGTCCTGGACCATTCTCAAGTCGATTGTGACTTGAATGAGGTCACAATCATCACAGTCACAATCGACTTGAGAATGGTCCAGGACGGACTGAAACGTCATCGTCCCTTCACTTTCTAGTGTGTGGTCTGGTCAACATCAATATGCACCATATTTTTTAGCATAGCAATGTACCATATATTTGACTAAATTCCTCAAAATACACACTATTGAATAATAATAATTTAAAAACTAGATAAAAAAAACATTCAAAGACTTTGAAATAGTTACGTAGAAACTCGTTTGCGGTAACCTCCGCCTCGTTGCTGGGCTGGGGGGCATTACAGCTACCTTGCCTTGCTACCTACCAGCTACCTTGCCCCATCATGGCCTAAGTATGTCACTTTTATATATAATTTTCCCATGATTCAGGAATGTATTTTTAACAATACAGTACAGTATTGGAATGAACACTAATTTGGTGGAATAATTTTTTTTTTCTGCTCACAGAGGGGCTGTTAAATTAAACTAACAAGCATTATAGTGGTTAAATATTGTTCAAGGAGCAATCACCCTGGCATGGTTGTTCCAAAGATATTTTTACATATTTCAGTTTCTTTTATTTGTTTTTCTCTTTTTTTTTTTGCCATAATAATATTCCATAGTATCATTTTAAAAATGTATTTACCGGTAATAAAATTTGTGGAACATCAGGATGCTTAAATATATTCCTATCACTAATATGTGCACCCCACCATGTTATATTCTTTGAACAATAAAATGTACTATTATTGCTGCTATTACTCTGCAGCACTTTATATATAACTGTCTACAGTTTGATGCACAATTAAAATAACTAAGCAGTTCTGGTGAGTGCAATAATGTTGGAACCAGTGATCAGGGTTCTACCTAGCCCTCTATGTTTTGCATGAAGTTATAACTGCATGCATTTAATATATTATATTTTCTTCATACTGTTTTTGAAGCTTTTACATGGTTTTCTGGGGGGAACCTCTTCTGCTAACTGGGCTGATATGAATGTATTATACCCTGGCATCAGTCAATGCGCAATTAATTCTAGGCCTACCAGGGAGCACAAGCCAGAACCTGGACCCCTCAGAGAGGCACAAGGAGCAATGGCCTATGGAAACTCCTGTGTGGTTGGAAGCATTCCATATCTGCTATCAACCAGGTCAGGCACCCAGAAAGGTAAGTGCCCCAAAACAAACCCCTATTCTGCTGAAAATATTGCTACTGATAGCCAAACTAGTGGACAGAACTCCCCAAATGAAAACGAGCATGATGTGCTCGATGATGTGCACCGCCCCAATGTCTGCGCAAACCCCCCCTCTCCCAGGGAGGGGAAGGGGGAGCCCCAGACCCCCACATCGGCTATCTTCTTGAGGTTATCTTGAGATGATTTTGGGCTTTTTAGTGTCCCCGCGGCCGGTCCTCGACCAGGCCTCCACCCCCAGGAAGCAGCCCGTGACAGCTGACTAACATCCAGGTACCTATTTTACTGCTAGGTAACAGGGGCATAGGGTGAAAGAAACTCTGCCCATTGTTTCTCGCCGGCGCCTGGGATCGAACCCAGGACCACAGGATCACAAGTCCAGCGTGCTGTCCGCTCGGCCGACCGGCTATCCACCTCGCAGTTCTGTGGCTGATGTGAGTCTGGCAAGGTTGTATGACTGTCTCTAGATTTCCAGTCCTGTGACTTGTGGGAATGATGCTACCTGTGTATGTTGTCCTCTTACTTTTTTTTTTTTTGCCTGGGAAGGGGGGGGGGGGGGGAATCTGCCCCTTGGTTTTGGTCTCACCTACTTGTAGCTTGGTGGTCTCCCTCTAGGCCCCCATGAGTGTACTCGTCCCGGGGGAGCAGCTTTAGCAGTTTGTTGATAATTTTGGGCGCTGATTAAAAGTACCCTGCCTAGGCTTCACCGAGCGTGAGTTCCGTCTCAGAACCCTGGTAAACCCTGCAGGGGCATGTGGGTCCGATGGAAGTGACCCCTGGGTCCCCTCCCACCTTGTGCGAGTTTGAGTGTTGCTCGGTTCCCTTGTCTCCGGGTGACCTTCACTGTTTATGCCTCCGTCATGCTGCCTGCTGGGTCAGGGACACCTTCGACCCAGTTTTGAGTTTTGCTGCTTGTTTTTTGTTCCTTGAGTCCAGCAAGTTTTGTTGCTTGTTTTTTGTTCCTTGAGTCCAGCGAGTTTTGTTGCTTGTTTGTGACTTAGTACACCCAGTCCACTGATGACTCTATTTGGGTGCAGGCAGCTCAGGCATTGCATGCTCATTTTAGGTTGCTGCAGCGCGCTAGGTTGATTGCTGACCCGGAAGCCCGAAGCTGCCCAGTTTTGGTTATAGGGACCCAGACTTGGGAGTGTTAGTCGTTTCGACTTTGGCTTAGTCCATGCACCATCGTCCTTCCTCTGTTGTGGTTCATTGTGGTCCTTCCCCCCCCCCCTGCATCTGGCTTCGAAAATGTCTGGAGTTGGGACGGGGTTTAGTTGATTTCGAGACTCGGGCGATCTTGGGGGATGCCCCTTCTGGGGTGGCAACAGAGGCATTCCTCCTGCCGAAGCGTCTGGGTCTGACCAGTGGGCCCCCTTCCTTCCTGCTTTTCCGGCTGCTCCGGCTTCTCCTTTTGAGGCTGGGGCTTTAGGGGATGGCTCGGCCCCGGGTCCTGCTGTGGAGGTTCCCGGGGCTGGGGAGGAGTTGACTTTGGGGCCTTGGACCCCGTTTGGGTTTTTGTACCCTCTGAGCGGGGCTTGTTGTTACAGAGAGTGGGGTTTTTCTCCCCCCCCCTCTCCGCATACGAGTTGGATTTGGTGTCAGCCCCTCCTCGGGTTCGGTTCCGTGTCCCTTCGGGTCCGTCAGTCCTGTCCTTCCGGAGGTTTTCGGCTTCCGCGCATCCCGCCTCACAAGGTGCGGGAGGCTATTGCGGCTTACCTCTTATGCGACCTGGATTACGCCTCTTTAATGGATCCATCTTCATTCAGGTTTGGATCTTCATTTCTTTATTGGGTTTGTTTTGAGGTCCGGAGTCATCTTGGCTTGTTTTTTTGTTGGAGGCTTGGCATACGTTCTGTTGGTCCCGCATGCTTCAGTGGCGTGAGGCTCTGACAGTGGTCCAGGTTTACCTGGGGGTGGGGCGAGTTTGAGCACCTCAATGCATTCTTGTTCACCCCTGCCCTTTCTTGAGATGTTGGCATCGTGCAGGAGGGCTCGGACTTCCTCCTGTCGTGATAGGCCAGTGGTGCCAGTCTCAGGGCCAGCGCAGCCTACGTAACCATCTTTGTCTAGTCAGCGTGGTGATCGCTCTGTGCGAAGGTCAGGTTCACGTATGGGGCATTGGCTCTTTCACGGTTCGTCCCATTGCTGGAGCGATAGAGGGGAAGCTCCCTCAGTTTGCTCACTCCTGGTTCCATGATTTGTTGGTCTTTCAGGTCGTTTCTGGTGGCCTGCAATGGCGTTGGGTAGCCCCCTCCTTCCCCGATCAGTGATCACCAGGCCAGTCAAGGGCGGCGGGGGTCTGTCCTTCCGTTGGGTCCACAGCACGGTGTGGGAGTTTGCAGCGGTGTGGTTGTCGCTTTGGAGGGTTCGGGTCGCTTGCGGATCGATGATCCGGCTTCATTCGGACTGCTCCTCGGTGTTTCATTGCCTGAACCGAGTGAGTTTGATGCCGTCCTTGGCTTTTTGGGCTGGTCGCTTCAGGTGACATGTCTGCTGAGTTCTCGGGGTTTGGTTCTCCTGGCCATTCATGTTTGGGGGGTGGGGGGGTGTCCAATGTCCTGGCGGACAGCTTGTCTCGGTTCATTCCCCTGTCCACAGAATGGAAGGTCGATGCCGACTCGTTCAGTTGGCTCTGCCGGATGTACGGGCTCCCGGAGGTGGACCTCTTCACGTCAGCGTGGTCGAGGCGTCTCCCAGTGTATGTGGTGCCCTTCTCTGACTGCGAGGCCGTCAGGGTTGATGTGGGGTTACTTGTACCTCTTTTTCCCGGTTCAGCTGTTGCTCCAGGTCCTAGCTCACTTGGAGACCTACCAGGGGAGAGTAGTCTTCTTGGTTCCTTGGTAGCCGGCCCAGCCTTGGTTTCAGGTGCTGCTTGCTCGGTGTTCGAATCCAGGAGTCTTCCCGTGGCTCCGCCTCCTTCAGCAGATCGGACCGGTCCGTTACGTAGCTGGTTTGATCTTCTCCTCGAGTCTTAGCATCTGGTCTTTTTGACTCGAGTTTATCATCATTTGTATGGTGATCAGGTGGCTTCGTCAATGGTGTCCCACCTGCATGCTTCGTCTCAGCGGCAGTATGAAGTTTCCTGGCGGTCCTGCCATTTCTTTTTCTCTTCATAAGTGTACTTCAGTTTCTGTTAAGATTGTCTTGTCCTTTCTCTCATGATTGTTTCAGGGGGGCGTCATTTTCTGCCAAATACTGTCACCTTGTATTGTGTGGTGCTGACGGAGTCGCTGCAGCTTGCTTTCAGTATTGATGTTATTTTCTGCGCCGTTTTGCAAGCTGTCTTGGGCGTTGTTTCACCTCCGCCCTGCTCATGCGCTGCCTGAGTTGTCCTGATCTTTGGACAGGGTGTTCTCTTATATCTCTTCCCTCGGTTTGTAGTGGCCCCCTTCGGTTCAGGATTGTTTCTCAAAGGCTCTTTTCCTGTTGGCTTTGGCCTTTGGGGGGTTGGGTCATGGAGCTTCATGCTCTCCTCCGGCGCAGGGGTTTCTGCTCTTTTTTTTTTTTTTTTTTTTTTTTTTTTTTTTTTTTTTTTTTTTTTTTTTTGAGATATATACAAGAGTTGTTACATTCTTGTACAGCCACTAGTACGCGTAGCGTTTCGGGCAGGTCCCTGGAATACGATCCCCTGCCGCGAAGAATCGTTTTTTCATCCAAGTACACATTTTACTGTTGCGTTAAACAGAGGCTACAGTTAAGGAATTGCGCCCAGTAAATCCTCCCCGGCCAGGATACGAACCCATGACATAGCACTCGCGGAATGCCAGGCGAGTGTCTTACCACTACACCACGGAGACCACGGTTCTGGTGATAGGTTTGTTCATTTGCAGGCGTCTCCTTTTTGGGGAAGAACGAGACGGCTGCTTTCTGGAGGGGCCCTTGGGTTGTTGATACTTGGTTGGTTAGGCCTGGGGTGCATCATGTCTTGTGTCCGGTTGCAGCTCTCCGCTGTCTTTGTGCTCCACGGCCTCCGTGTCTGGGGACGTGCTTTGGGTTGACCCAGTTTCTCTTCTTCCCTGTTCCGGGGTTCGGGTCTCTCAGGTCGTTCGCAGGGTTATTCGGTCCAGCCAGCCTACAGTCTATCCCCATGCCCATGACGTTTGTAAGTTTGTTGCACTTGCTGCCATCTGCTGTAACACGTCTTGGGCTGACATTCGGGCGCAGGGCTTTTGGCGGTCAAACTAGGTCCTGGCTGCATGCTACATGGTCAGTGTTCCTGGGCCTAGTCGGGCCTGTGTCGCTTTGGGTCGGCAGTTGCAGCCAGTTGTCTTGACTTCGAGTTGAGAGGCGACCACCTCCTGGGTAAGTCCCTTTTTGTTTTTATCTTTGGGTAAGTAGCTCGGGGAGCCAAAGGGGCTCCCACCAGAAAACCAGCATTGAATGTAATGAAATGCCATTTTCTCGGTGAGACCCAGAGGCTCCCTGGCATCCCTCCCTCCCTCCAGTCGGAGTTTTTTCGTGTGTTTTGACATCCAGCCTCAGAACTGAAGGTGTGGGGGTAGCTTTTTTTTTTTGTTTTTGTTTTTGCAGGGATATTCCTGCACGTGCCCTAAGCCTCTGGCTGGCCCACTAAGTGTTGCTTGTTTCTGTTTTACTTGGGCAGAGTATGAGTATTTATTACTCGTATGGTCGCTTTAGTAAGATTTTGCCATATGTGTTTAACAACTTCTTCTGCTCTGTTGAATCTAAGTTGAAATCTTAATGGGTTTGTAACTGTGCACTGTGTTAGATAATGTTCCAGTGGTCTGTTGGGCATTTCTCCACAGTGTTGACATTTCCTCTCATCTTCCGGAACCTGTAAGCCTATTTCCCATGCACATGGGTATCCAAGCCTGATGCGATGTAAGTGTACTTCTGTTGCTCTACTGCTCCCTTTCATCAAACTAAGTGGTTCGTAGTTGGTTGAATTCTTGTACCAACCCGCAGATCCTGATGTTGCAACTGCTGTGTTGTGGTCACTGTACATCTTTTGCATTGCTCTGTTTCTAATTACTTTCTTAATCTGTGATAGACTCTGTACCTGGCATGAGGGGTCTGGGACTCCCCTTTCCCCCTACCGGGGAGGGGGGGAGCTGCCCAGATGGTGGCACGTCACGTGGTAATGTCATGCTCATATGCTTGGTTTTATTTGGGGAGTTCTGTCCACTCGTTTGACTTTCAGTAGAAGTTTCAACCAGAATAGGGGTTTGTTTTGGGATGCTTACCTTTCTGGGTACCTGACCCGGTCGATGGCAAACATAAAATGCTCCATAACCACATGTGCATTTTTATAAGGCATTGCTCCTCGTGCCTCTCTGAGGGGACCAAATTCTGGCTTGAGGTCCCCAGTAGGCCTACAACTCCATTCACATTGATGCTAAAGTCTATCAAAGTCTAATATACGGTACCCATATCAGCCTGGATAGCTCTGGGGAGCCTCCGGGTCTCACCCAGATAATGGCGTTTCATTACATTCAACGCTGTTTTTTATTTTTTAAATTTTAGTTTGAATTTATTAAAATTGGATTAATCATTGTACTAGCTCATATAAGGCAATGCATTAGAAATGCATTATGCATTATGGTTGGTACTGTATTTCCATATTCAAAGTTGGCCATTTTATAAAAATTATTTTTCTCATGTTCCCTTTTGAGATGACATTGTTACTTATTTTCCAGTTGTTGGGCTCAAATTCAGTGAGGAGAATAAAGGGGTTCATCAATTGTTATGGAAACAGCACACAGTCCGGACACACAGTGAGTTGAAGCCCACTGACCGTACTCTCTTTGTAGTCAATGTTCCACCCTACTGTACAAAGGTGAGTCATTCAAGGAAATCATAATTTTAAAGTTTTTTCATGAACTTAATTACATGCTAAATATTCCCGTCTGTGATGGCTATATGGGCCTTCTGCCTGCAAAATAAAATATCCTTTAAAAACCACTGTACTGCGCTACGCGCCTTGAGGCTCTCGTCGGGTGGTGCGCAACGCACCTCAGGGATCTTATAGGTATAGCGTATGATTCGAAACTCCCGCGGCTACATGGGGTTCATGTCAGTTGTGGGGTTCAAACAGACGCCATTTAAAAAAAAATTGTGGTCAACATTCCTGAGTGTTAAAGCCTCAGTATTGAGTAAGTAACCAAGGCTGGCACACACAGCATGAGCTAACAGCATTGCTGTTCAGCTCTCATGTGGAAAATTATTCATCTACATGATTTAGTGACCAGGATTCTGATAATAGCAGAATTGTGGTGAGAATTAGTGATGTAAATTAGCGGTGGAAGGAGTACTGTTGGTGAGGGAGGGAGGGAGAGGTGGCGTCGGCTGCTGGCTGGTGTGTGGCAACATGTTATTGTCTGGTATCACTATATCAGCTTAGTGGTTCGCTATGGTGAACACAAATGCAGATATTTATATATAATGTGTGTATAGAGTGTAACAACAGCAAAAGGCTTATGTTGGGAGGAGCCATTTAGGTGAGGGAGTGAGTGAGGCTGTCGTCTGCTGTGTGACTTGTCATGCAGTGGCCACTATGCTGTTTGGACACCATACCAGCTTAGTTGCACAGTTAGGGTGAATAGAACATATACTATAGATAATTATATGTAATGTGTGTTTGTAGTGTAATTACACCACAAACAGTATTGTGGGAGGAGTGATGTTGACGAGTTAGGTGTTGAAGGAGTGAGGGAGGGCTGGCTGGGTGTGGCATCCCACTCATGTTTTTTGGCCTCACCATACCAACTTAGTGGTTCGCTATGGTAAACACACATGTAGATAGGTATATACAATGTCTGTATATGGTGTAATAACAACAAAAACACTGCTTGATTGATCATAGAATATAATATACTAGTACATGTCACATATTAGCCTCATAATTTTGAGCATAGTGATGTTCCACACATTGAACTATATAAATTACGCACTTTTGAATAATATTTCAGCAAAAAAACTGAGAAGAAACGAATGAGGAACATCAAAATAATTGTGAAACATTATACTGTAAAAGTGGCAACTGCCCCCCCACGGGGTGGCAGGGGCCTAGTGACCTTGAGCGCTCCATCGCTCAGCGCCCATAATATGCTCAGCTTCCCAGCTCCATTGCAGCTAAAGTATGTCACATACAATATTTTTGTTTAGTTTCCCTTGATCAGAGACTGCATTTTTAACTATATAAGAGGAGAAAATGATTTTTTGGAAAGAATTTATTTTTGGCACACCATGGGTGTGTTGTATTTTTATGCAGAGTAGTGCAGTGGTTAAAGTGAAAGTGGGAAGGCTGGACCCAGGCCAGGTGGCTAGAATTGAACTCAAAATCATTAACAGGTAAATCAACAAGTAATATAACTGGAATAAAAACTTTTTTAGATTACTTTTCTGAGTTGTACTAGTCGGCTGCAGCTCTGGACAAGGTCCTGCTCTCCCCATGGACAGGACAGACAGGGCAGGGCAGTATTTAACACATGTGCAGTGGGAATATTTTCAAACATTCCTGCCAGGTTATAATGACACTAAGGAGATACTGTAGAATTCTTAGTCCAGTTGAGAATGACTTTGAAAAGGCTTGGTCATCTACAATCAGAACCCTTCCAAATGCTGCCTGGCATCAAAAAGATTGAGTGTTGAATTAACCTTCTTGAGGCCATTCTGAGATATATTAAGACTTCTTCAATGTTCCCCTTGCACTGGTATGGCCCAACCTGGACATTTGAGAAAATCTCTGCTGTGTCTGTGAAATACCAACCTACCTTACAGTACAACCCTTTCTATGGGCTCAGCAGAATCTTGCCTAAGGGGAATCCTAGTGGTATATTTTGAAAAAGCAGTGAAAACTTCAACCAAATTCTTTGGGTCACATTACAGTATACCAAATCAAGAGTCAACAGTAGGTGGCAGGAATCAATACCCTCCCATCCCATGACACACTTCTGAATAACAACTACAGTAATTATAATTCCCATTTTCTGGGACAGTAAGCTTGTGTTTAGGCTTATTGAGGTACCCCTAGGCCAATTACTGATCTTCCTCAGGATGTAATCCACAACAGTTGCCTAACTCCCAGGTAAATATTTCACTACACAGTGAGCAGAGGTATCACATGAAAAAGAACGTGCCCAACCAATTTTGTCTCGCCTGGTGATTGAACCTGGGTCCTTGGTTGTGAACCATGGAAGTAGATGACTGCACTACAGCAGTTATATTGGATTTTGTCATTTTGTTTTTGGGTACTGAAATTTTGAATTTTGGATGTTAGAATGCATTATATGTGAATTTGTCCATGTTTGTAGCAGGATAATATCAATGTTATTTTTTGTTTTCAGGAGGCATTCCAACGGTTATTTTCAAAATATGGAAAAGTTCAGAATGTGTACTTTCATAAAAAGCCAACTTCAGGGCCGCCTCAGGTGGCCAAGTACCCGTATTTCTCTACCGTAGCACCAGTCTTGGTAAGTGTCTTGCACATGCATCTTAACCATCATAATCATTTTATCTTACAACTGTCATTATTGTATTCCCAGGGGCACTGACATCTGGTTGATACCTGGTTGATGGGGTTCTGGGAGTTCTTCTACTCCCCAAGCCCAGCCCGAGGCCAGACTTGACTTGTGAGAGTTTGGTCCATGGTCCACCAGGCTGTTGCTTGGAGCGGCTCGCAGGCCCACATACCCACCACAGCCCGTTGGTCCGGCACTCCTTGAAGGAAACAATCTAGTTTCCTCTTGAAGATGTCCACGGTTGTTCCTGTAATATTTCTGTTGCTTGCTGGTAGGACGTTGAACAACCGTGGACCTCTGATGTTCATGCAGTGTTCTCTGATTGTGCCCATGGCACCTCTGCTCTTCACTGGTTCTATTCTGCATTTTCATCCATGTCGTTCACTCCAGTACGTTGTTATTTTACTGTGCAGATTTGGGACCTGTCCCTCCAGTATTTTCCATGTGTATATTATTTGATATTCTCTCGTCTCCTTTCATTTGGAGAGCTTTGAGACGATCCCAATAATTTAGGTGCTTTATCTCGTCTATGCGTGCCGTATATGTTCTCAGTATTCCCTCAATTTCAGCAATCTCTCCTGCTCTGAAGGGGGAAGTGAGTACTGAACAGTACTCAAGATGGGACAACACAAGTGATTTGAAGAGGACAACCATTGTGATGGGTTCTCTGGACTTGAAGGTTCTCGTAATCCATCCTATCATTTTTCTGGCTGACGCAATACTTGCTTGGTTATGCTCCCTAAACGTTAGGTCATCGGACATCATTATTCCCAAATCCTTGACATGCTGTTTTCCTACTATTGGCAGATTCGTTTGTGTTTTGTACCCTGTATTATGTTTAAGATCCTCATTTTTGCCATATCTGAGTACCTGGAATTTATCACCGTTAAACATCATGTTATTTTCTGCTGCCCAATCGAAAACTTTGTTAATATCTGTTTGTAGTTTATCAATGTCTTCAGCAGAGGTAATTTTCATGCTGATTTTTGTATCATCTGCAAAGGATGACACGAAGCTGTGACTTGTTTTTTGTCTATGTCTGATATGAGAATAAGGAACAGCAGTGGTGCAAGGACTGTACCTTGAGGTACAGAGCTTTTAACTGCGCTCGGACTCGATTTTACTTGATTGACTGTTACTCTTTGTGTTCTGTTCGACAGGAAATTGAGTATCCAGCGTCCTACTTTACCAGTTATACCCATTGACCTCATTTTGTGTGCAATCACTCCATGGTCACATTTGTCGAATGCCTTTGCAAAATCTGTGTATACGACATCTGCATTATGTTTTTCCTCTAATGCCTCCGTGATTTTGTCATAGTGGTCAAGTAGCTGTGAGAGGCATGATCTTCCTGCTCTAAATCCATGTTGGCCTGGATTGTGGAGGTCATTGGTTTCCATGAATCTAGTGACCTGACTCCTGATCACTCTCTCAAATACTTTTATTATGTGGGACGTTAGTGCAACTGGTCTATAATTCTTTGCCAATGCTTTGCTACCACCCTTGTGTAGAGGGCAATGTCTGCTGCTTTAAGCGCATCTGGTATCTCCCCTGTGTCCAAGCTCTTCCTCCACACTATACTGAGCGCCTGTGCTACTGGCACTTTGCATTTCTTTATAAATATTGAATTCCATGAGTCTGGACCCGGGCTGAGTGCATGGGCATATTGTCAATTTCTCTTTCAAAATCTGCCACGCTCGTGCTGATATCAGTTATATTTACAGGTGTTTGAGTATCATTCATAAAGAAATTGTCCGAATCTTCCACTTTCATGCTGAATATCGGAGTGCTAAACATGTCCTCATACTGCTTTTTTAGGATTTCACTAATTTCTTTGTCATCCTCAGTGTATGAACCTTCACTAATACGAATAGGTCCAATACTGGCAGTGGTTTTTGCTTTTGATTTTGCATGTGAAGAAATATTTTGGTTTTTCTTTATTTCTTGAATTGCTTTCTGTTCTAGTTGCCTTTCTTCAGTCTGATAGGAATGCTTCAGTCTCTGTTCGATTTCTTCAATCTCCCTGTTTAAATTATTTCTTCTTTGTATGGAGAGTCGTGTCTGCTTAAGCATTTCCGTTAATTTCTTCCTCCTTTTGTAATGTCGTCTGCGTTCTCTTTCTACATTGGACCTCTTTCTGGCTTTCCTCAAAGGAACATGTTTCAGACAGACTTCATATGCTTCAGAAGTCAGTTTTCTATTCCTTGTGTAGGATTTTTATTTCTTAGGACATTTTCCCATGAATGTTTGTAAGTTCCCTGTTTATTTTCTCCCAGTCTATCCTTTTATTATTAAAATTGAATTTATTGAATAGCCCTTCTCGCTTGTTGATTCTCTTGGGCCTACTACTGTTATTAATGTTAGTTTGCACTTCAATGAGCTTGTGGTCCGAGTACGTAGTGTCTGAGACAGTAATGTCTCTGATTAGCTCCTCATTGTTCGTGAATATCAGGTCCAGCGTGTTTTCGTTCCTAGTTGGTTCTGTAATCTGCTGACTGAGCGAGAATTTGTCACAGAATCTCAGTAGTTCTCTGACCTGTGGTTGGTTATTTCCAGGTTGACTTCCTGCTATAATGTTATTGTTTACTATTCTCCATTTTAAACTGGGTAGATTGAAGTCTCCAAGGAAGATGATGTCTGGTACTGGGTTTGCTAGGTTATCAAGGATATTCTCTATTTTGTGGATCTGTTCAGTGAATTCCTCAATTGTTGCATCTGGAGGTTTATATATTAAAATAATAAGTAGATTCATATTTTCTACCTTGATTCCAAGTACCTCTACCACCTCATTGGACGAGTTCAGGAGCTCTGTGCATGCCAGCTCCTCTTAATATACAGACCTACTCCTCCACTTGACCTAGTTACTCTGTCACATCTATATAGATTATAATTCGGGATCCAGATTTCACTATCCATGTGGTCTTTTGTGTGGGTTTCTGTAAATGCACCAAATATTGAGTTCGATTCTATTAGGAGGCCATTTATGAACTTAACTTTATTTCTTGATTTTGGTTTCAAGCCTTGTATGTTTGCAAATATGAATGATTTCCCACATTGCGTGTCACTTCTGGTGGGCTTTGGTAGTTCTCCCCCCACTCTACCCAGGTCCAGGGTGTGTTGTTTTGGAAGTGATTCGTCCAGTTTTGGTAGTAGGACGGGTGTTGTGTGGTAGTACCTGTGTGCGTGTTGATGATTTGTATTCCAGTCTTGTGGGTATCTCCCTTTCCCTCTGTAATCCTGTAGTGGTTCCATCTGATTGTACCTCTCCCTTATATTTTGTACTCTGTTTCTGCCTTCCTCTAAAAAATTTCCAGTAGTGTCATATTGATCTTCCCATCTATAACGCTGTGTACCTCTCACGTGGAATTCCGGACACTGAAGATTGTAGCATTTTTTGTCCCTAATTGAAAATTGACATAATTTAGGGCGAAAGTATCTACACCCTGTTCCAAAATGGCATGTACCCTTCGCCAACATGTTCCTGCATTTTCGAGGATGCAGAAAATTGCATTTTGCTCCTAATTTTCCATATTTGCATATTCCTTTAGCGTAGAATTTGCAAATATGTTCAGGTTTTCACACATCATCATTTTTGTCTTTGTTGACATGCATTGTTGTGTCTTGGGTGTCACTGTCATTGTTGTGTTGTGAGTGTCACCTTCATTGTTGTGTCTTGGGTGTTACCATCATTGTTGTGTCTTGGGTGTCACTGTCATTGTTGTGTCTTGGGTGTTACCATCATTGTTGTGTCTTGGGTGTCACTGTCATTGTTGTGTCTTGGGTGTCACTGTCATTGTTGTGTCTTGGGTGTTACCATCATTGTTGTGTCTTGGGTGTCACTGTCATTGTTGTGTCTTGGGTGTCACTGTCATTGTTGTGTCATGAGTGTCACTGTCATTGTTGTGTCATGAGTGTCACCTTCATTGTTGTGTCTTGGGTGTTACCATCATTGTTGTGTCTTGGGTGTTACCATCATTGTTGTGTCTTGGGTGTCACTGTCATTGTTGTGTCATGAGTGTCACCTTCATTGTTGTGTCTTGGGTGTTACCATCATTGTTGTGTCTTGGGTGTCACTGCCATTGTTGTGTCTTGGGTGTCACTGTCATTGTTGTATCTTGGGTGTCACTGTCATTGTTGTGTCTTGGGTGTTACCATCATTGTTGTGTCTTGGGTGTCACCATCATTGTTGTGTCTTGGGTGTCACTGTCATCGTTGTGTCTTGGGTGTTACCATCATTGTTGTGTCTTGGGTGTCACTGTCATTGTTGTGTCTTGGGTGTCACCATCATTGTTGTGTCTTGGGTGTCACTGTCATTGTTGTGTCTTGGGTGTTACCATCATTGTTGTGTCTTGGGTGTCACCGTCATTGTTGTGTCTTGGGTGTTACCATCATTGTTGTGTCTTGGGTGTCACCATCATTGTTGTGTCTTGGGTGTCACCGTCATTGTTGTGTCTTGGGTGTTACCATCATTGTTGTGTCTTGGGTGTTACCATCATTGTTGTGTCTTGGGTGTCACCATCATTGTTGTGTCTTGGGTGTCACTGTCATTGTTGTGTCTTGGGTGTTACCATCATTGTTGTGTCTTGGGTGTCACTGTCATTGTTGTGTCTTGGGTGTCACTGCCATTGTTGTGTCTTGGGTGTCACCGTCATTGTTGTGTCTTGGGTGTCACTGTCATTGTTGTGTCTTGGGTGTTACCATCATTGTTGTGTCTTGGGTGTTACCATCATTGTTGTGTCTTGGGTGTCACTGTCATTGTTGTGTCTTGGGTGTTACCATCATTGTTGTGTCTTGGGTGTTACCATCATTGTTGTGTCTTGGGTGTCACTGTCATTGTTGTGTCTTGGGGTGTTACCATCATTGTTGTGTCTTGGGTGTCACTGTCATTGTTGTGTCTTGGGTGTCACCATCATTGTTGTGTCTTGGGTGTTACCATCATTGTTGTGTCTTGGGTGTCACTGTCATTGTTGTGTCTTGGGTGTCACCATCATCGTTGTGTCTTGGGTGTCACCGTCATTGTTGTGTCTTGGGTGTCACCGTCATTGTTGTGTCTTGGGTGTCACTGTCATTGTTGTGTCTTGGGTGTCACCGTCATTGTTGTGTCTTGGGTGTCACCGTCATTGTTGTGTCTTGGGTGTCACCGTCATTGTTGTGTCTTGGGTGTCACCATCATTGTTGTGTCTTGGGTGTCACCATCATCGTTGTGTCTTGGGTGTAACCATCATCATTGTGTCTTGGGTGTCACCGTCATCGTTGTGTCTTGGGTGTCACCATCATCGTTGTGTCTTGGGTGTAACCATCATCGTTGTGTCTTGGGTGTCACCGTCATTGTTGTCTTGGGTGTCACCATCATTGTTGTGTCTTGGGTGTAACCATCATCGTTGTGTCTTGGGTGTCACCATCATTGTTTTGTCTTGGGTGTAACCATCATCGTTGTGTCTTGGGTGTCACCATCATTGTTGTGTCTTGGGTGTAACCATCATTGTTGTGTCTTGGGTGTCACCATCATTGTTGTGTCTTGGGTGTAACCATCATCGTTGTGTCTTGGGTGTCACCGTCATTGTTGTGTCTTGGGTGTAACCATCATTGTTGTGTCTTGGGTGTCACCGTCATTGTTGTCTTGGGTGTCACCATCATTGTTGTGTCTTGGGTGTCACCGTCATTGTTGTCTTGGGTGTCACCATCATCGTTGTGTCTTGGGTGTCACCGTCATCGTTGTGTCTTGGCATCACCATTATTGTTCTGTTTTATGTGCAATATATTGTTCCTGGTGAGTCCCAGAGGCTCCCTGAAGCTATCCAAACTGATATAGTGCTATATATTAGTTTGGGGTCATCAGTCACAGAGTCCTGTGGCTACCGGGGACCATGACCCAGAACCTGGCTCCTCAGAGAGGTGCAGGGAGCAATGGCCTATTAGCACTTTACATTTAAAGTACAGTATGTCATAATTGCCATCGACTGGGAAAGAATCCAGAAAATTGGGAAAATCAAAACAGACCACTGTCTGGTCTAAGCAAACTGGTGTTTGTCTAAGCAAACTATGTTCTCAAAAGAGCAACATATCTCCTCCAGAAAGAAAACAAACAAGCAACACGACATCCAGCATGCCCCCATCTCATTAGCGCTAACCCCCTCTCCCTCTCTCGGGAAGGGAATGCTACCCAGGTGAGCCGACAGCCCACCATCCCAGTTCTTGGTCTGATGTGCTGGCTGTTGGACATCACCTCTGGCCTCAAATTCTTGTTCTGGATTTTCGCCCTGTGTCGAAAACACGGGGCAAAACTATCACCGCTGTTCCGGCTTGTGTTTTGTGTGGTGGCCAGGTGTATTAGTGAACAGGAGCTTTATGCGCCTAGGTTGTTCTTCCCTAGGTGCTCCATAAGTACAGAGTTTTCTTCCCTGCAAGGGTGAAGCTAACCCTTGTGGTTCAGGGTTATCTTCCCTGGGGCATTTGGGATTCACTCCCCCATGAGGACTTCCTCGCTTGTGGTTGTCTTCGCCCTTGGGGTGTGTCAGGAATCTTGAGGCTTTCTGTCTTGCCCCGGGTAGGAGAGTGTTTTTGGCTGGAGGGGGGGGGGGCACTGTGGCTAGCACTGCGGTCGTAGGTGATGGGGACACCTATGACCCAGAATTTGATGTTTTAGGTTTAGCTACTCGGAACAAAAGTTCCAAGTAGCATGGGCTATGGTGAACCTGTAGTGGACTTGAACCCAGTCTTGCAGGACTTGTTCCCTGCTTGTGCTTCAATATACTCATTCCTTGTCGGATGATGTCAGGGATCAGGGGGTGGCTGCATTGCATGCTCGGTTCTCCTTGCAACGGGGCAGATTGGTTGCCCGGTTGGAAGCCCCAAAGCTGCCCCGCTTGGGTTTTAGGGACTCTGATTTGGAGGCATTGGTCGCTTCGGCCTTGGTTTCGTCTGTGCCCCCTCTTCCTTCCCAGGTGGGCGTGGTTTGCCCTGCTCTTTCCCCTCTGCTTCCAGCTCCCAAACGTCTGAGGGTTTTGGAGTCGGGGCTAGGTTTAACTCGGGATGAGGCTTGGGTGGCTTTGGGGGCTACCCCTTCCAGTTCAGGCACAGAGGTGGTTGATTTCGTTTTTCCCACCAGGGCTTCTGGGTCGAACCAGCAGACTCCCTTCTTAAAAACTTGTGCCCTGAATTCCACTTTTTCTTCAGAGTGGTGGGCATGATGAGGGCTCTGCACGAGGGCCTTTGTTGGGGGTTCCCGGGGATCAAGGGGAGTCCACATGGAGTTCTTGGGCTCCTTTTGACCTTCTTGGGCCCTTGTGCTCTCTGGGCAGTGGCTGTTACTGCAGGGGAGGTTTTTTTTTATATCCGTTCCTTTTATGAATTTGAATTAGGTCCGGCTCAACCCCCCCACCCCCAGGTTCGTTTCCGGGTGCCTTTGGGTTCCTCATATTTGTCTTTCCAGAGGTTTTCTTCCTTTTAGATTTCCCATGTGGAGATTCGGGAGACCCTTAGTGCATACCTCCTGCGAGTCCCGGTTGAGGCTTCTGTGTTGCCAGTTTCTGTTGGCGGCTAACACCAATTGCTGTCCTATTTTGGACTTGTTGGTAATCCGTGAGGGTCTTTCCCAACCCTCTCAATTGGGTCACGCCAGGACTCGGGCCTCGTTTGGTCGGGTAGGCCTCTAGTGCCAGGTTCTGCTTCGATGTGTTCCCCGGTGCTTTGGAGTACTCTCCAAAGTACTCTCCACTTGGAGTAGCGTGTGGGGAGGGGAAGCACATGTGAGCACGAGCTCTGTGAAAAACACTATATATCTCGGGATATTTCAGTGATACAGGAACTAAACACAGTCAGATATCTCATAAAGTGCGTCTCAACTTATTAAACAATATACCATAGTGATTGCCATCCGACTTTTGTGCTTTAAGGAAATAAGTGAATTTTGTGTGGAGTCCACCTCGTGGTGCCAGAACCCAGCCCATAGACCCACGTCCAGTGTGGCCACCGTGTGTGTGTGTGTGTGCTTACTAGCAAATTGGTTTCCAACAAGTGTAATAGGGGAATGTGGATCGAGAAATTAGTAATAGAGAAAGTGAATACTATTGCAAGTCGGGAATAAAGCAGAAAATCCCTTATTGTAATACAAGCGAATTAATATATCAGTGTTATAACCCAAGTAACTGGCAACTGAGGGCCTCCAGCCGCGGCCTGGGACAACACTGTGTCAACTGTACAGCCTCTGGTGACCCTCCCTCACCCTCGACCGTGTGATAAGTATTGACCATACTGTAGAACAAATAAACATATATACTATTACAAATATACGGTATACATATAATATTATAAATATATAGATATATACAGCAAAACAAGGCAAAATGGGAGTAAATAAACAAATTTGTGGCCACTGTAACATCTCCTTAAAGTCGAAGGTAACGGGAATTGAATGTTATATCTGTAAGAATAGATTTCATTCGGCTTGTACAGGAGTGAGTAACACTGCGGCACTGAGAGCTGGCCACTTGCTCTGGGTGTGTAAAAATGACCTGCCAGCTTGGAATATCCTAAAAAACCTTCTAGATAACATGACGCATGAACGGAAAACATCGTTCATTGGAAGCCTACCAGCCATCCAGAAGGAATGGGAAAGGAACAACAACAAGTCTAATATACCAGGGGCGGAGGCTATAGTCAGGGATGAAACTGAGGCTGAAACTCAGGAAGTTGTAAACTCTGACTCAGTAGGCCCGGATGTAGATGACAGTAAACTAGAAAGTGTAACTGACAGCACTGACAGCTCGATAGGTACAGACACTACAATGGTCCCCGATAGAGCGAGTCAGAACAGAAGGACAGACTTATGCAAATTTTATGCAAAGGGCATATGCAGACATAGATATGCTGGTAATAAGAAAGGATTAGAATGCAGTTACCAACATCCCAAAAAATGTTTAAATATGCTTAGGAAAGGTGAGTGTCGATTTGGATCAATATGTAGGTTTTTCCATCCTGAGATGTGCCAAACCTCACTGGAGGACAGAAAATGCTATGACCTCAGCTGCCCATACTTTCACGTGAAAGGCACGGAACGCTACATAAAGAGTGGCAAGCAGGATAATGAATTTGGAGGAAACTCGATAAATTTTTTATACCAGACCGAAAGAGAATTCAAAAGGAGGAGCATGGAGAGTGTATGGAACTGGATGCCAGACCCACTTGCATACCAGAATTACAGATACAATTACACACCGAAAGGGAACTACAACTACGACAGGCAACTGCCCTACAACAATCAGCACTGGTCAGAACAAACTCAATATGTCCACGCATAATGGGCTTGCCGAAAAAGTCTCCCAGTCAAACTATCACTAATAGAGTAACCTCATTCATCTTTGCCAACATACAAGGACTGAAAACAAGAACAAACAATAAAGTACAGTTCATAAATGGCCTCCTCACGGAGTCAAATGCAGTATTTGGAGCTTTCACAGAAACCCATGCAGGGGAATTGTTGGACAGTGAGATCTGGATTCCAGGATATAACCTATACAGGTGTGATAGGAAAATTAGGTCACATGGAGGAGTGGGTTTGTATATTAGGGAAGACCTTGTATGCTCGGAGCTCCTTAACGTTACAAATGAGGTGATAGAGGTACTGGGATTAAAAATAGAGAAATAAATTTAGTAATTATTCTAATATACAAACTGCCAGATGCAACGGCTGAGGAATTCACAGAACAGATAAACAAAATAGAGAATAGCCTTGATAATTTGGAGAACCCAATACCTGATATTATCTTCCTAGGTGACTTCAACTTGCCTAGTCTCAAGTGGAGAATAGCAAACAATAATATTATACCAGGGAATCTATCAGGACCTAACCAACCACAGATTAGAGAACTACTTAGATTCTGTGACAAATTTTCACTCAGTCAGCAGATATCGGAGCCAACGAGAAATGAAAATATTCTAGATCTGGTCTTACGAACAATGAAGACATTATCAGAGACATTACGATATCAGATACCACATATTCAGATCACAAGCTCATTGAAGTGCAAACGCCATCAATACTCAAAATAGACCTAAAAACGTTGATAAAGCGAGAGGGGTCATTGCAGTACATTCAATTTTAACATAAAAAGGATAGACGGAGAAAATAAACAGGGAACTTAAAAACATTCCATGG
>WNGS01001312.1:63798029-63848675 GCA_020271785.1 Procambarus virginalis | reverse complement strand
GAATTGCAAAGTTTTTGCTGAAAAGTGTCACCCAAATAAAGCTGTAGCAGGCCGTTGTGTTAACATTTTTAATGACAATGTGATGTCTCACTTCAGACAAGTGTTACAATGTAGGGAAAAACAAGTGTTGCTAGACAGGTTTTTAGTGAGAAAAACAAGCAGTGAGTCACAAGCAGGTCCTAGTGGTATGCAGGCAAACGTAAGAGAGAGAGAGTACCCCAGAAAAGTCATCACTGCCTGACGTTATAATGGAAGTGGGACTCCCCTTCCAAAGACTAACACCTCTCCTCCTCTTCACCATCTTATAGATGCCAACAAGAGTCCTCATTCAAGGTACCAGGTTCCCATACTGCACACATTTTCTTAAAATGAGGAAGGGACTTCCTCTACTCTACATCAACAACCCTCATACCATTTTCATGTTTATGAATGATCTCTTGTTTTTCCTCTATGGTCATCCTCACATGTGTTTTCTTAGGTTGAACCTTACCACTGACATTCTTGGGACCCATGGCTTGATATAATTACTTTTATGCTCAAAAAACAAAACAGCAAAAAATACTGAAATTCTTTACAAGCACGATCATCACTAAGCGGTCGGCTCTGGTAAACTGAGGTGGGGTGAGCTGTGCCACCAGGAACAAGCACTCGGTCGACCCAAACGCTTATCAACAAAGGTCGTTAGTCGACGATACGGTCGTAAGGCGAGTCACATTTTCTGATGAAATTTACGTCGTAACTTGAAAAATTCATAAGTACAGTGGCACCTCGACTTACGATTGCCCCGACTTAGGATAATTTCGAGTTACGACGTAAATTTGATAAAAAAAATGTGACTCGACTTACAATAGTGTGGTCGACTAACGATATTTGTTGGTACACGTTTGGGTCGACCGAGCGTATGGTTCCTGGTCACACGGGCCAACTTTCCTCAGTTTACTAGAGCTGCCCGCTTAGTGACGATCACGTCTATAAGAAATTTCATTTTTGTGGTGATTTCTGTGGGGAGCCCCTACAGCTCCCTGGAGCTTATCGGGCTAATGTATGTTATATTAGACCGGGACATTAGCTAAGGAGTTCAGACCTACCAGGGACCAGCACCAGAACCTGGCCCCTTCAGAGAGGTTTCAGGGAGCAATGGCACTGGAAAACCCTCTTGTGGTTGGGGTTTTCCTTATCTGCCATCGAACGGGGTCAGGTACCCAGAAAGGTAGGCATGACAAAACAAACCCCACATGGTAAAATACTAAAACATAAAACCGAACAGAGAGGTAGAAACTCCCTACAATCCCAAGGAAACAAGCAAATTAGCCAGTTGTCGCCGACTCGTTTCGTTGGCTCTGCCGGACGTATGGACTTCTGGCCATGGACGTCTTCGAGTCGTGTGGTCTAGGTGTCACCCATTTTATGTGGCGCCCTTACCCACCTGCGAGGCGTTCACGTTGGATGCTTTTCGGCAGGACTGGTCGAGGTAGGGGTACCTGTTCCTCTTCTGCCGGTCCAGCTGTTGCTTAGGGTTCTGGCTCGGTTGCGGCCCGTTCCCACGAGAGCAGTCCTTATGGTTCCTTGGTGGCCGGCCCAGCTTTCTTTTCAGATGCTGCTTGATAAGTGTCCGAACCCGGGGCGTTTTCCCGCGGCTCCGCCTCTTTCGGCAGGTTGAATCAGTCCTGTATGTGACTGGTTCGGCCTTCTCCTAGCTCTTCGCGTCTGGTATTTTGATGCAGGTATCACCATCTCTGTGGTGTTCAGGTGACCTTGTTGACGGTGTCCCACCTGCGAGCTTCGTCTTGGCGACAATATGACGTTCCTGGTGTTTCTTACTATTGCCTCGTTTTGTGCGGCACTGGCGGAGCCGCTCCGGCTTGCGTTCAGGGTGGACGTCACTTCTGCCCAGTTTCGTACGCTTTCTCGTGTTTTGTTTCACCTCCGGCCTGCTCATGCGTCGCCTGCGCCGTCCTGGTCCTTGATCAGGGTGCCACCTTTTCTCCTCAGTTTGTGGTAGCCCCTTCGGTTCAGGTTTCTGCTCTTTGGTACTGGTGGTAGATTTGTATGTGTGCAGCCTTTCTCCGTCCTGGCGACGGCCGAGACGGCTGGTTTCCGGAGGGGTTCTTGGGTTATTTATGCTTGATTGGTTTGGCCGGGGGTGCGTCCTGTGTTGTCTGGTTGCGCTTTTTGATGTTACCTGCGTACCGTGTCTGGGAATGCGCTTTGGTTTGATCTGGTTCCCCTCATTTCCTGTTTCAGGGCTCGGGTCTCCCAGGTCGTCCGCAGAGTTTTTCAGTCTTCCAGCCTGCGGTCTGTCTTTGCGCCCATGCTGTTCGGATGTTTGCAGCTTTTGCTGCTGTGTTGGTGACGTCTAGGGCTCATTTCGGGCGCAGGGAATTGAGGGTCGCACAGGTTCTTGGCCGCCCATTCTTTATGCGCATCTGCTCCTGTGCGTTCTTGTTGCCTTGGGTCGCAGGTTGCATCCTGTTGTCTCGGCTTCACGTTGCGGAGTTTGTGGCGGCCGCCTCCCGAATTAGCCCTTTCTTTTCATTCTCTTTGGGTATGAAGCTACAGGGAGCCATAATGGCTCCCCACAGAAAACTAGCGTTAAATGTAATGAAACGCCATTTTCTGGGTGAGCCCTGGAGGCTCCCTGGCAACCCTCCCTCCCACTGGTCGGCGTTTTTTTCGCGTTGGTTGAAGCTTGGCAGCCGGCGCGGTAGGTCCGGGGCTCCCCCCTCCCCCTCTCGGGGCGGGGAGGGCTGCGTGGACGATCGGCGCGGCAGTAAAGTGTGATGTTTGCTTGTTTGCTTGTTTCCTTGGGATTGTAGGGAGTTTCTACCATTCTGTTCGGTTTTTTGTTTTAGTTTTTTACCATGTGGGGGTTTGTTTTGTCATGCCTACCTTTCTGGGTGCCTGACCCCAGTCAATGGCAGATAAGGAAAACCCCAACCACAAGAGGGTTTTCGAGTGCCATTGCTCCCTGAAACCTCTCTGAAGGGGCCAGGTTCTGGCGCTGGTCCCTGGTAGGTCTGAACTCCTTAGCTAATGTCCCGGTCTAATATAACATACATTAGCCCGATAAGCTCCAGGGAGCCTCCGGGGCTCACCCAGAAAATGGTGTTTCATTACGTTCAACGCTGTTTTTTTTGCTTTTTGAACATAAAACTGATTATTATATATCACGCCATGGGTCCTAAGAAAGTCAGTGGTAAGGTTCAACTCAAGAAAATAGTTGTGAGTTGAGGCAGTAGAGGATATCCCTTCCTCATTAAGAAAATGTATGAAGTATGGGAAGAACTGCAAAATTTTGTTGAAAAAACTCGCCCAGATAAAGCTGTAGCAGGCCGTTGCATTGACCTTTTAAATGACAATGTGATGTCTTACTACAGACAAGTGTTAAAATGTAGGGAAAAACAAGGGTTTTTAAACATATTCTTAGTAAGACAAGCGAGCAGTGAGCCACAAGCAGGTCCTAGTGGTATGCAGGCAAAACATGCCAGAGAGTGTACCCCAGAGAAGCCATCACTGCCTGATGTTATAATGGAAGAGGACTCCCCTTTCAAACAGTAACACTTCTTCTCCTTCCCCCTCATCACTATCTCCCATTCGCCATCAAGAGTGCTCCATAAAGGTAAGATAAACATATGTACTGTATTGTAGTTATAGAACAAAATTGTATTCAGTATAAAATGTATTTGTAAGTTAATATTTTGGAGGGTGGGGAACGGATTAATGCAATTCCCTTTATTTCTTATGGGAAAAATCGCTACGACTCACGATATTTCGACTTACGATCCGTCTCTGGGAACGGATTACCATCGTAAGTTGAGGCCCCCACTGTACAGGCATTCGTATGTCTAGGTGTCACTGTATAGTGTAATAATGGAAAAAAACATTGTTTTATTGTCTAAGAATATTGTAACACGGGGGGGGGGGGAGTTTTCGTACTCTCTCCACCCTCTCTGTGCCCATACAGTATTCTAATTTAACTCTCTATACCAAGGGACCCCAAACTTTTACTTGAGCCGACGCCACGCCACGTGGTCTTAAGACGATTGACCGACTTAAGATTCTACAACCTTATGACGTGGAAACCGACTTCTAGCAAAACTCTAGAATCGCCTTGCGCTGCCACCACCAGACCAGTAACACTGAGCCATGATCGAGGTCTGGATCGATCATGCTAATCAATAAACTTTGGGGCTTGATCCCCACTAGTAATATATGAATTGGATTTCCGTAAGCGTGGAATTAATTAACCCTTAAACTGCGCAACACTTCATATGATGTGTTGAGTAACTTACTATAAATTGCGCATCATGTCATATGACGTGTTGGAGTACTACGCAAGATTTAAACGGCCCGCGGATACACGGGGTTCACCACACCTTCATCAGGGCTCTTGTAAACAGACGCCATTTTTTAAAAAAATCGTGGGCCAAACTCCTGGGTGTTAGGGGCCTCAGTATTGAGTGAGCTACCAAGCCTGACGTACGCAGCATGAGCTCACAGCACTGCTGTTCAGCTTGTGACCACAGCATCACCTAAAATTGCCATAATATATTTGTTCATGCTATTATGTAGCGATGATATTATTACAGAAGACCCCTGACTGTGATAAAACTGACCAGGGTTCAGATAATAGCAGGATTGTGGTGATATTTAGCGCTGTGCACCATGGAGGGAGGAGTAATGCTGAGGGAGGGAGGGAGGGTGGTGGCGATGTCTTCTGACTGTGTGTGGCCACCTGTTATTGACTGCACTCATCATACCAGCTTAGTGGTTCGCTATGGTGAACACAAATGTAGATACTTATATATAACGTGTGTATAGAGGTATAAACAGCAAGAGGAGTAGGTTGGGAGCCGCCATTTTGGTGAGGGCGGTGGTGTCGTCTGCATGATTTATTATGTTGTTTACTGGTTACCACGATGGTCTTTGGGCACTATACCAGTTTACTTGTACAAGTATGGTGAATAAAACAGGTAGATATTTATATATAATGTGTGTATATAGCATAATAACACCACAAACAGTATTGATGTAGGAGAAATATTAGTGCGTCTGGCCTTGAGGGCGGCAGCCATCAGCTGACTGTGTGAGGTCCTACGTCTTTGTGCCTTTACTCACCATACAAGCTTAGATGTACAGTTATGGTGAACAAAACATGTAAATACTTATATATAACGTCTGTATATAAAAGCAAAAACAGTATGGTGGGTGGAGAATGGTGGCAAGTCAGGTGAGGTGAGGAAGGGAGGGAGTGGCAGCCAGTGGTGGGCTGCCACTGCCTGCCACTGCCACTCAGCATACCAACTTAGTGGTTCGTTATGGTGAACACGAATGTAGAGACTTATATATAGGGTCTGTATATAGTGAATAAAAGCAAAAACAGTATGTGGAGGAGAATGTGGGCGAGTCAGGTGACTTGAGGGAGGGCGTGAGTGGCTGGCTGGTACACGGTGGTCACTCCTCGTTACTTTTTTACTCATAATAGCAACTTAGTGGTTCGTTATGGTGAACAAAACATGCAGATACTTATATATAACCTGTGTATATACTGTATAGTGTAATAACCGACAAAGTATTTGTTCACTGTTTGATGAACATAATTGAATCAACAATATGCACACCATATTTTTGAGTACAGCGATGATTCACTCATTTTATTATATAAATATATCACACTTCACACTATTGAATAATATTACAGCAAAAAACTACGAAAAATCATTCAGAGACGTTGAAATAATTAGGTAATTATCTCTTTGTGGCAACTCCGGCCTGACAGCTGGCGATCAACAGACTGCCTGGGACGCACACTGAGTCAGCGCCTGTTTTTTGCCAGACTTCCCCGCCCTATAGCGGGCAATATATGTCACTTACGATTTTTTTTATTATTTTTCCCATGATCAGTGAACACAAATTAACAGATTAGGAAGAATTTTTTTTTTTTTTTTCAAATTACATGCGCCTGTGGGGGGAACAAAGGATATTATACCCCTAGCATGTTAAGGGTTAAAAATCAAAGGGATAATGAATTCTGATTCGGTTTAGAATCGGCCCAACTCAACTAGGCCACGCTACCCATGTGGTCCTGGTCAATGCAAGTAAATTACACAAAATGGAAATTAAATAAAAAAGACAAATTTCTAGCTAAATGGTTTATTCAAAACTAAACAAAATCTAAAAATCAAAGCACTCCCTAAACTTATCACCCCTGACATGAAAAGCAATGAGTTGACCTATTCCTTATAACAACTCTGAGTGACTCTACCTTGTATGCGACCAGCGGTGGACTGCTGATCTTGGGGGAGAGGTGGAGTGGACACCTTCCCTTTATCGCTCCGGATACCACACTGTCCTCCTCTGATGCTCCTCTACCCAGAAGCCCTAGGGAAGAGCTATTTCCGTTTACAAAATGCTATTTGACCTTTGAGAAAATACCAAAAATATGGAGCTTTGGTGACCCTTGTGACCTCAGGTCGGCCAAATTCTTCCGCGCCCAAGTCTAGTGCTGCTAGTGACGTCACTGATGGTGACTTAACTCATTATCCTGACAATCAGGATACTCTTGATACTATAAACAGGGATATTATACAATTTGGATGAAGACTAATTTCTCTGAATTACTGAATAATGTGGAATAATTCCTCATACGAAATTGTGAACAAAGGCGGCAGTTAGTTTCACCGCCAATCCCCCCCCCCCTGGGATGCGACCATGTGCTTGGGGTCAGGTCCCTACCCGTGGTTTCTCGAACATTCTGGGTCATGCCTACAACAGCTAGTTTGTTACAATATATATACGTGTCACTAGATATATGCATCATATACAGGTGATGAGTCACAATAGTGGCTGAAGTATGTTGACCAGACCACACACTAGAAATGAAGAGATGACGACGTTTCGGTCCGTCCTGGACCATTCTCAAGTCGATTGTGACTTGAATGAGGTCACAATCATCACAGTCACAATCGACTTGAGAATGGTCCAGGACGGACTGAAACGTCATCGTCCCTTCACTTTCTAGTGTGTGGTCTGGTCAACATCAATATGCACCATATTTTTTAGCATAGCAATGTACCATATATTTGACTAAATTCCTCAAAATACACACTATTGAATAATAATAATTTAAAAACTAGATAAAAAAAACATTCAAAGACTTTGAAATAGTTACGTAGAAACTCGTTTGCGGTAACCTCCGCCTCGTTGCTGGGCTGGGGGGCATTACAGCTACCTTGCCTTGCTACCTACCAGCTACCTTGCCCCATCATGGCCTAAGTATGTCACTTTTATATATAATTTTCCCATGATTCAGGAATGTATTTTTAACAATACAGTACAGTATTGGAATGAACACTAATTTGGTGAATAATTTTTTTTTCTGCTCACAGAGGGGCTGTTAAATTAAACTAACAAGCATTATAGTGGTTAAATATTGTTCAAGGAGCAATCACCCTGGCATGGTTGTTCCAAAGATATTTTTACATATTTCAGTTTCTTTTATTTTTTTTTTCTCTTTTTTTTTTTTTGCCATATAATATCCATAGTATCATTTTAAAATGTATTTACCGGTAATAAAATTTGTGGAACATCAGGATGCTTAAATATATTCCTATCACTAATATGTGCACCCCACCATGTTATATTCTTTGAACAATAAAATGTACTATTATTGCTGCTATTACTCTGCAGCACTTTATATATAACTGTCTACAGTTTGATGCACAATTAAAAATAACTAAGCAGTTCTGGTGAGTGCAATAATGTTGGAACCAGTGATCAGGGTTCTACTAGCCCTCTATGTTTTGCATGAAGTTATAACTGCATGCATTTAATATTATATTTTCTTCATACTGTTTTTGAAGCTTTTACATGGTTTTCTGGGGGGAACCTCTTCTGCTAACTGGGCTGATATGAATGTATTATACCCTGGCATCAGTCAATGCGCAATTAATTCTAGGCCTACCAGGGAGCACAAGCCAGAACCTGGACCCCTCAGAGAGGCACAAGGAGCAATGGCCTATGGAAACTCCTGTGTGGTTGGAAGCATTCCATATCTGCTATCAACCAGGTCAGGCACCCAGAAAGGTAAGTGCCCCAAAACAAACCCCCTATTCTGCTGAAAATATTGCTACTGATAGCCAAACTAGTGGACAGAACTCCCCAAATGAAAACGAGCATGATGTGCTCGATGATGTGCACCGCCCCAATGTCTGCGCAAACCCCCCCTCTCCCAGGGAGGGAAGGGGGAGCCCCAGACCCCCACATCGGCTATCTTCTTGAGGTTATCTTGAGATGATTTTGGGCTTTTTAGTGTCCCCGCGGCCCGGTCCTCGACCAGGCCTCCACCCCCAGGAAGCAGCCCGTGACAGCTGACTAACATCCAGGTACCTATTTTACTGCTAGGTAACAGGGGCATAGGGTGAAAGAAACTCTGCCCATTGTTTCTCGCCGGCGCCTGGGATCGAACCCAGGACCACAGGATCACAAGTCCAGCGTGCTGTCCGCTCGGCGACCGGCTATCCACCTCGCAGTTCTGTGGCTGATGTGAGTCTGGCAAGGTTGTATGACTGTCTCTAGATTTCCAGTCCTGTGACTTGTGGAATGATGCTACCTGTGTATGTTGTCCTCTTACTTTTTTTTTTTTTTGCCTGGGAAGGGGGGGGGGGGGGGAATCTGCCCTTGGTTTTGGTCTCACCTACTTGTAGCTTGGTGGTCTCCCTCTAGGCCCCCATGATGTACTCGTCCCGGGGGAGCAGCTTTAGCAGTTTGTTGATAATTTTGGGCGCTGATTAAAAGTACCCTGCCTAGGCTTCACCGAGCGTGAGTTCCGTCTCAGAACCCTGGTAAACCCTGCAGGGGCATGTGGGTCCGATGGAAGTGACCCCTGGGTCCCTCCCACCTTGTGCGAGTTTGAGTGTTGCTCGGTTCCCTTGTCTCCGGGTGACCTTCACTGTTTATGCCTCCGTCATGCTGCCTGCTGGGTCAGGGACACCTTCGACCCAGTTTTGAGTTTTGCTGCTTGTTTTTTGTTCCTTGAGTCCAGCAAGTTTTGTGGTTGTTTTTTGTTCCTTGAGTCCAGCGAGTTTTGTTGCTTGTTTGTGACTTAGTACACCCAGTCCACTGATGACTCTATTTGGGTGCAGGCAGCTCAGGCATTGCATGCTCATTTTAGGTTGCTGCAGCGCGCTAGGTTGATTGCTGACCCGGAAGCCCGAAGCTGCCCAGTTTTGGTTATAGGGACCCAGACTTGGAGTGTTAGTCGTTTCGACTTTGGCTTAGTCCATGCACCATCGTCCTTCCTCTGTTGTGGTTCATTGTGGTCCTTCCCCCCCCCCCTGCATCTGGCTTCGAAAATGTCTGGAGTTGGGACGGGGTTTAGTTGATTTCGAGACTCGGGCGATCTTGGGGATGCCCCTTCTGGGTGGCAACAGAGGCATTCCTCCTGCCGAAGCGTCTGGGTCTGACCAGTGGCCCCCTTCCTTCCTGCTTTTCCGGCTGCTCCGGCTTCTCCTTTTGAGGCTGGGGCTTTAGGGGATGGCTCGGCCCGGTTCCTGCTGTGGAGGTTCCCGGGGCTGGGGAGGAGTTGACTTTGGGGCCTTGGACCCCGTTTGGGTTTTTGTACCCTCTGAGCGGGGCTTGTTGTTACAGAGAGTGGGGTTTTTCTCCCCCCCCCTCTCCGCATACGATTGGATTTGGTGTCAGCCCCTCCTCGGGTTCGGTTCCGTGTCCCTTCGGGTNTATGGAAGAAATGCAGAATAGAACCAATGAAGAGAAGGAGTGCCATAGGCACAATCAGAGAACACTGTATGATCATCAGAGGTCCGCGGTTGCTCAACATACTTCCAGCAAGTATAAGAAATATTGACAAAACAAACATGAACACCTTCAAGAGAAAACTAGATACTGTAGTTTTCTCCAAGAAGTGCCAGACCAACTGGGTTGTGGTGGATATGTGGGCCTGCGGGTCGCTCCAAGCAACAGCCGGTTGGATCAAGCTTTCACAGGTCAAGCTTGGCCTTGGGCCAGGCTTGGGGAGTAGAACAACTCCCAGAACTCCATTCAGGTACAATCCAGGTTTGTCGGGAACAGAAAGCCTGTTAGGCTTATCGAAGTTGATCACTTGAACGTTCCTGTTTTAAGCCAGTTCAATGCCAATGGACTGTTGACTTTTGTCCAGTAGCTGGTAGTCACCACCAGTAGTGACTAAGGCTCTACTCTCATGAGTAGAGCCTTAACCTTTTTTCATTTATTGACCCCTCTTTCATGTTTTTCTGTACCCACATTTCCTCTGGAGACAGTGGATTAACTTTTACCACTTTCTTGCCCCCAATTAGAGTTCATTGGTTGATGTTAAAGTATTTGTGATATTAGAGACTTTGATGTTTTAAGGCATAGTGTGGTGTCTTTCTTTGAACAGTCTTATCCCAAACTATTCTTTGGTGAGGAGTGTGCTGCTTCGTACCACAAATATTTTTACTCTTAGTTACCACCTAGAATGTAGAGGTAAATAATTGTAATACAGAACTTGGTGCAAGTGTTCAGGGTGCCAAAGCCTCTAATTATTGAGTGGTATTTGTACCATGGAACTCTGATCAAATGAATTAATTTATTCAAGGTCCCAGTTGTTGCAGAGGCTTGTAAAAGGCTTGCATATGACCTTTGCTATTTTCATCAACTATGATTTTTAAAGTTGTTTATTAAATGATTTTATTGTGGAAAATTGTATAAAGTTGGTTACTTATTTTGATACCTAAATCTCTTGGAAAGTGCAGTATATTTTTGCTGATTTACTAGGCAGCCCCACAGTAGTTCTCAGCTTATGTTCCATCAGAATATATACAAAATATGTACTGTATGTTATTCCTCACTTCTAAAAAGCTTGTAACATACTGCATGTTGTTTTTAAAATAAGAATTCAGAATGAGAGAGAGAGAGGGAGAGAAGCAATTTTAATGGAAAAATCGACCAAAAAAACACTCCAGTTTGTAGTTAGGCCAAGTATGCATAATTTTATATTTGCCATAGCAGGCTTCCATATGTTAGGATATTCTAAAATACATTAACCTACATAAAGCATATAAATAAAAAAAATGACTTGAATGTCTAGTAAAATGTGTTGCCTAGTGGAAGGGTAGGCTGCTGCATGAAAGCATGAGAGGTAGTGCATGTTAAAGGTATCGTGTGGTGTCGCTGCACAAAATAATGAATAGTGTATGGGTTATTTTTAACGTTAAATGTTGCAATGTGTAGTGTACTTACTTAATGTGGAGTAAATGGAAATGTTGCTCTAAGTATTGCCGGATACTTATTGACTAAGTATCAATACACAATTGTGTGTATTGATTTGTCAAATATTTTGGCATACACTTTTTTCTGGGTAATATGATCTTCAGATATCTTTCATAGCTATGGCAGTCATTCAGATATTGCCATTTTTTATGAGCATTAAATATTACATATTACTAGTAATAGTCGGGTTCATTCTCAACTCAGTCGGGAATTCCGCGGTTTGAATCCCAGACGGAATAGAAATGTTTGGGTGCATTTCCTATCGCATAATGCCCGTGGTAACCTAGATACCCAGGAGTTAGTCAGCTTCTTATGGGTTGCATCCTGGTGAGGGTCCGTTGTTCGACTCTGGGGGGAGACCTCTGTATAAATTTAACATGTATGTATGTATGTATGTATGTATGTATGTATGTATGTATGTATGTATGTGTATGTGTGTGTATATATATATATATATATATATATATATATATATATATATATATATATATATATATATATATATATATATATATATATATATATATATATGTCGTACCTAGTAGCCAGAACGCATTTCTCAGCCTACTATGCAAGGCTCGATTTGCCTAATAAGCCAAGTTTTCATGAATTAATTGTTTTTCGACTACCTAACCTACCTAACCTAACCTAATTTTTTCGGCTACCTAACCTAACCTAACCTATAAAGATAGGTTAGGTTAGGTTAGGTTAGGTAGGGTTGGTTAGGTTCGGTCATATAACTACGTTAATTTTAACTCCAATAATAAAAAATTGACCTCATACATAATGAAATGGGTAGCTTTATCATTTCATAAGAAAAAAAATAGAGAAAATATATTAATTCATGAAAACTTGGCTTATTAGGCAAATCGGGCCTTGCATAGTAAGCTGAGAAGTGCGTTTTGGCTACTAGGTACGACATATATATATATATATACTTATATACTTATATACTTATATACTTATATACTTATATACTGGCTGTCTGTTCTTTTACAAAATGAATTATTATTGCAGTACAGTATTAAGTATGTTTTTACCATTTAACAAACTGCATTGAAGTTTAACCCTTAAGTTGCGCAACACATCATATGATGGGTTGAGTGACTTGCTATAAATTGCGCATTCTATCATATGATGTATTGGAGTACTACGCAAGATTTAAACGACCCGCGGATATACGGGGTGCACCTCACCTTCATCAGGGCTCTTGTAAACAGACACCGTTTAAAAAAAAATCGTGGGCCAAATTCCCGGTGTGAGGTCCTCAGTATTGAGTGAGCCACCAAGCCTGATACACGCAGCATGAGCTCACAGCACTGCTGTTCAGCTTGTGACCACAGCATCGCTTAAAAATGCCCTAATATACATGTTCATGCTATTATTTAGCAATGTTATTATTACAGAAGACCCCTGACTGATAAAAATTACCAGGATTCTGATAATAGCAGAATTGTTGTGATAATTAGCACTGTAGTAGGAGGAGTAATCTTGGTGGGGAGAGAGGTAGCATTGTCTGCTGACTCTGTGTGACCATCTTTTACTGTCTGGACTCACTATACCAGCTTAGTTGTTCGCTATGGTAAACAAAACATGCAGATACTTATATATAACATCTGTATATAAAAGCAAAAATAGTATGGTGGGAGGAGAATGATGGCGAATCAGGTGAGGTGAAGGAGGGAGGGAGTGGCAGTCAGTGGCGGGCTGCCACTGCCAATCAGCATATCAACTTAGTGGTTCGTTATGGTGAACACGAATGTAGATACTTATATATAATGTGTATATACAGTGTAATAATTGCAAAAGGAGTGTGGGGGAGAAGCTATTTTGGTGATGGGTGTGGCAACATCTGCATGTTTTGTCATGTTGGTAGGGGTGGCCACTATGCTCTTTGAGCATTATACTGGTTTAGTTGAACAGTTGTGGTGAACAAAACATGTAGATACTTATATATAGCATCTTTATATAGGGTAATAACACCACAAACAGTATTGTTAGGGGTGAAATTTTAGTGCGTCTGACCTTGAATGTGTGAGGGAAGCAGCCGCCACCTGACTGTGTGTAGTGATGTCTCTTAGTACCTGAACTAACTATATCAACTTAGTTGTACAGTTGTGGTGAACAAAACATGTAGATACTTGTATATAACGTCTGTATATAGTGAATAAAAGCAAAAACAGTATTGTGGGAGTAGAATGTGGGTGAGTCAGGAGAGTTGAGGGAGAGAGGAAGTAGCAGCCACTGCCATTCAGCATGCCAACTTAGTAGTTCTTTATGGTGAACACAATTGTAGATACTTATATATATAATGTCTGTATATAGTGAATAAAAGCAAAAACAGTATGGTGGGAGGAGAATGTGGGCAAGTGAGGTGTTGAGGGAGTGAGTGGCAGCGAGTGGCTGGCTGGTGTGTGGCAGTCACTCCTCGTTGCTTTTTGACTTATAATACCAACTTAGTGGTTCGTTATGGTGAACAAAACATGCAGATACTTATATATAACCTGTGTATATAGCGTAATAACCGACAAAATATTTGTTCACTGTTTGATGAACATAATAATTGAATCAACAATATGCACACCATATTTTTGAGTACAGCGATGATTCACTCATGTTATTATATAAATATATCACACTACACACTATTGAATAATATTACAGCAAAAAACTATGAAAAATCAATCAGAGACATTGAAATAATTAGGTAATTATCTCTTTGTGGCCACTCCTGCCTGACAGCTGGGAGCAACAGACTGTCTGGGATGCACGCTGAGTCGTCGCCTGTTTTTTGCCAGACTTCCCCGCCCTATAGCGGGCAATATATGCCACTTACGATTTTTTTAGTATTTTTCCCATGATCAGAGAACACAAATTAACAGGTTTAGAAGAAATTTTTATTTTTTTTTTATTTTTTTGGTATGCGCCTGTGGGTGACAAATGCAATGGGTATGGGGTCCACTGCCACTCACAGGATGGGTATGGGGTCCACTGCCACTCACAGGATGGGTATGGGGTCCACTGCCACTCACAGGATGGGTATGGGGTCCACTGCCACTCACAGGATGGGTATGGGGTCCACTGCCACTCACAGGATGGGTATGGGGTTTACTACCACTCACAGGATGGGTATGGGTTTAATTAGCCCTGAGCAACACAATGGTTAATATATGAAAGAGTACTACTTTATTCACTGACATGATTTAAAAAAACAAATATTCAACATAGTAATAAACTTTTGTGTATTTTATTGTAATTTAGAATGTACTTATAAACTCCATATTTTTAGAATTAATTTAACTACATATTTATATCCCAAACAGAAACTGCCATCCCAACCAAACACCACTAATACGTGTGTCAGCTGCCATAAAGTGGCAACATTGCCACGACCGCCTTGTGGCTACTGTGAATGCAAGCTTTGTGACTCGTGTACACGGACCTGTCATTTCTGTGGAGGAAACTTTTGTCCAAAGTGCTCTCTTACTGTGTAAGTTTCATAGGGTTATTTTTTAGTAGATGAAGTTGTAAGTACTGTTGTGCCTTATTATTCAGTGTTATTACTCTTTGGGCTCCAAGTTCATGTTTAGGTCATCTTGGTGCCTGTTTTATCTAGCAGTCAATTATATTCCTTTTCCAGGTAAATCAAACAGATTAAGTATGGTCAGTTTTTTCATTCGTTCATTCGCTGTAGAGAATAAGTCACAAATACGTGGCTCAACACTCACAATCCAATCACGTATATGAAATATGAGTGACTGACTGCATTTTGGGTCATCTCGCACCCTTATCTGTTTTTCAACCTAATGGTGGTCCAGCACGAACTTTTATTTTGTTTTTGTGGGTTGGGTATCTAAGTTCATTCACTCTCAGCTCAAGGGGAGCAAATTCCACTGTTAATTCCTTGCGGTGTTCTCTGGTGATTTTCCTAGTAGAAATACAGCACGCAAACATGGGCAACTTGGCATAAAGACAATGTTCAGTAACCTAACTTTGTTTAATCCTGGCCCCAGGCCTAAATCCTGACCTAACTACCCTCAAGTTAAAGAGGTGAACAATACTTAATTATGAGAAAGCCCTTAAGATGATGACTGCATAGCACTTAGAAGAGACATGATAGGGTCAGACATGATATTTTTTGGTACATAGTAGCATGGTACACTACTACTTGAACCATCAGTAGCTGGACACTGACCCTACAAGAAGGAAGGCTATTTCTGTATCAATAGTGGTTAAGGGAAAGGGAAGATGTATAACTTGCGAAACAGTGGAGTTGCATGAATATATTTCATTATAATTTACCTTTTAAAAAATATGCTTTACAGTGGAGTTTGTATCTTTTATAATATTTCCCATATCAATTTTTAATTATCTCCAGTGATAAAAAGAGGTTGTCTGATAAAAATTAATGAATATTTTTTGTCTTTCAGGTACCTTGAAGATGAGAAAACCGTGTGTTTAAGTTGCTGCTAGACTGTTGATCTTTATATTTATTTCACATTTAAGTAAGCAGTTATAATTGTTACGAGTAATAAAGTGGCTTTTAATGATAATACTTATTAACAATAATAATAGTGCCCATCCCCTATGTGTGGGAACTGGGTAATCATAATGAATGAATATTATGAATTCAATAATTTACGGTACTGAATGTCCTCTTTAAGTAATGTAAACAGTGCGATTAATGAAATCTAGATACATTAGTACTGTATTTGGTAGAATATTTAAGGGATAGAATGAATAGTTCACAGTGTAGGTCAAGGCTTATATAAACTACTTAATGGTATCTTTGTATATAAAATGTCTTATGATTGTCATAAGGATATTGTTCACATCCTAGTTTAATGCCATACATGCTGTACATTCATTAGCTTACACTTTGCAACTTTTAAGGCTTCAATGCATAGCTAAGATGTTAGTGTAACGTTCATATGATTCTTCATCCTTTCCTACCAATCTTGTTTCTTCATTCATTTTGGTAATTTTAGATTTTAAAACTTCTTATAATTATTATTTGTCTCAACTTTTAATCAGTTTTCAATATAAAATATAAGATGTGTACAGTATTTTTGCTCTTCCATTAACACTGCGAATTCTCATAATAGTAATGAGATTATCAGTTGGCACTCAAAACTGGTCGCAGGCTACCCATAGGTGTTGAAGCATGGGACACTGCAATTAAGAAGGGGGAATTTTGCACTTATTCTAATTTGCATTACAATTCATTTTTTTAACCAGATATTCCTCAAATGCTGTCATTGTAGGCACATTTTGGATGAAGTTCCTCTTGGACTGGTCGGTACAGTGATTTACTCGTTTCATGAAGGTTGCTATTCCACCTGCAGTGTCGCAGCAGTTGGGCAATGTTCTTTTTTGTCTTCCTATCCCTTCCCTGTGCTATATAATCACACAGATTTAGTGCTTAGGTTGCTTTGTGCACAAGAGCAATTATATTTTAGACAAATATTTCAGTAGTGGTGATGAGAGTGCAGTAAAGTTATTTTGATAACAGTTATAAGTCCTACCAGGACACTGGTTAATTGTTGAGCTCCTTGTATGTGGCTGTTTAGACGAGGCCATACACTGTTGCATGTGGTGTTAGCAGCCCGTTACCTTGGTACAATATTGTGAAGTCTGACATATGTTAGCCCAGACACTGATAACAGCAGCATCTTATCATCAGATATGTGAACTAAACAGCACGTTTCAGTGTAGAAATTGGAAAGATTAATGATAGTAATGAATTTGGTGAATAGTTATATACAAAATAAAGTTATACTTAATAATAACACTTGCAGAATCTTTCATATGTTTAGGAAAAATTGAGGGATTTTTCACAATAGCTGGAATTGTGGGAGTGGTTTAGGCAAACATGCCATGTAAGTGTATTAAAACAAGGTGAGAGATATAAAATATTTAATGGCACATTATTAATCATTCATAGTACAGTTCTGGTGTTCTACTATATTATGTACTATACAAGACCTGGTACACCAGGTCTTGCATACATCACCATATTCCAGCAACTATCCACAACAGCTCCCCAGCACTCCATAAGGCTATGTGGATATAGCTCAAATATTAAAAACTTATTGGAAAAGAAAACATTTGTGATATAAAAACTTTTTTATTGAATAAAGTTTGAGATACTGTAATACTTTTTACATGTTTATTATACAGTATTTAAATTATCCTACTGAACTGATTTTGTGTGAAAACGCTTTTTGTGATATACTCTCAAGGAGAAAAGCACTCGTGCAGTTAGATAGCAACTGAAAAGTCCTTGGTTTGATTCCATGGACTTTTGGGAGGACATATTGATTATTATGGCACATTTCTTCTCACCTAATGCCTCTAGCAGTAAGTAGATATCAAGAAGTTAGGCAACTGTTGTTGCTTACATTTTGGGAATAGTAAATAAGTGGCCTAGGACGATTCTCAATGAGCCTAACAGATTCTTGTCCCTAACAATGGGAAATATAATACCAAAACAATGTTATAAATGATGTTGCTTGTATGATACAATAAAGAAACACTAAAAGGGTAGCTTGATTCTATTTCTTGTATGCTTGCATGTATCCCATTTATGAACATAATTTAGCATAATACTTGTTATATATTTTCATTTTATAAAAATACTAAATTGCAGTATCATTTACATTGTTACTAAACATTTTAGGAAAAATCTAATTAGTGATACCATAATAAAAAATAAGTACTGTACTGTATCTTTGTCTAAGCATGCTTGTAATAGATAAGGCTTGATTACAAGATCATATATAGTGTACTTTGTACAATAATCCTAATTCTAGGCCAGTTACACAACAAAATTTAACCCGTAGAATTTATGAAAATAAATGGTAGGAAACAAAGAAAATTGTAAGTCTTGGAAATATTATTTTGGCAGTGTATTGTGCAGTGTTTAACAGAAACAATACTTTTAAGGTTACCCAGGAATACCACCATACTTGGTTAAAAGTTTCTTGCCAACTATGAGCACTAACAAAATGTGCAGTCCTAGTGATGAGTAGAAAGCCAGCCATGAAGCATTATCTTGAAACCATGTGGTACAGAGCCCAAGTACAATTGTCACCATGCTGGTTGTAAACGTAAACATACCAAACAGTCCATGGTTGGCTTTCACAGTCTTAACTTGCATGATACTTTTCAAGAGTTTGGGATATTTAGCAAACACTCCTGCATTCAGCTGGACCCACAAGAGTACAGATGCAGCAAGTCCTACACACCCATGCCAGGATACAAAATGAGGCTTATTGTTAAGCTCCTTGTTATAATATATGGCTGCAAAGCCAACACCATGCACTGTTGCTACCAGTATTAGCACCACCCAGTGAGCTGTTATCTTGGTACTATGAACTCTGCCAGCTGCCAGTCCTGACTTGGAGAACATAAATACAGCTTCTGTCATCAAACCTGTGAACTAAATATCATATTTCAGTAAAGGATTTCAAGAGATTTTGGATAGTACAAATTAATAAGTTCAAATGTTTAAAATTGTGGTCTTTGTACAGCATACAAAGTTCTTACATTAAGTGGATAAGATAAGCAGAGTGAGGAGATGTAAAAAAAATTACAAATAATTAAACTACTACAGTACTTACTCTATACAGTATATTATCAAAAAGTCACTAAGCCAGGGAAATTCTTTAGCACCATCAGTGTTGTGGGATATTCAAAAAGTCAGGCTGTCAGTACTAGGTACTGTATAGAGAACTGAGAGGTATGAGTTACAAAAAAAGGCTACAGGAATTAAAACTCAAATCCCTGGAAGATGGAAGTTATGGGAGATATAATTGCCACCTACAAAATTCTGAGAGAATTTGGCAGGGTGTACAAAGACACTATTGAGCATTGACGGAACACGAACAAGGGGACAAAGGTGGAAACAGAGTACCCAAATGAGTCGTAGAGATTCCGTTCCAAGGACCCTAGAGCAGGGAATAGAAGGCAGGGACGAGGATGCAAAAATATAGAGCTAGGGGCTGGATACAAGTCGAAGAGGGGGAGAAAAGAGATCTGTGGCCCAGTCACCGTGGATATGACTTGCAGCTGACGCTGTAGGGTGGAATTCTCATGGATGCTCTGACACAGGACTGGGCTTGCAAGCAGCTGGTAGCTGAAGGCAATCGATGGTGGTTGTTGCTAGCCTCTCTTCATTCTTGGCTCTTCATTCTTTTTTGGTCTTCAATTTTTCAGTCTTTCTACTACTTCCAGCTTTCTTAGGTAAGTTTTCTTCTTACTACTACTACTACTTCTTTGTCATGGGAATAGCAGAAGTCGTTACCATCTTACTTCTTGTTGACATTGCTGTGCTGTCGTTCAAAGTGGTGTTCAGTAGGAAGTCATCAGATGAGTAGTGAGCCTTCCGTTGAGGAGGAGGGGATGGTGTTCCAACTGAGACAACTTCATCTGATGAATCAGTAGCTGAGGTAGTGGTTCTTGTTGGTTGAGTAGATGCGGGCTGGCTCTGTTGGGGCGACGGTTCAGTTTTCTTGAGTGCATCAATCCTCTGCTGCCTCCAGGTGGAGATTTTCGGATACTTAACAAAGAATATGGGGCCAATAAGGTTAGGGGTGTATTAGTGTCACAACGGTAAGGTAACGGACTGTGGTTGCAGAAAGGTACCACTACTACTTCTTGCTCTCCTTTAGATCATCTTCATACTCACGGTTCCAGTCCAGAATGTTGTCACGTTTCTTCTCGGGTAGCATCGATGCGGTTGTGTATGAAGCGGCGCTTCACAGGTCTGTCAGGATCGTCGTCTGGCGCTGAGAAAGCTGCAGTCTCTCCAGGAGAAAGCCACAGAAATATTACAAAGTTTTTTTTTTAAATCTTTGAGGCCAAAAATTAAAGAAGCTGAGAAAGCCTCTCTAGTCACAGAGATATTACAAAGAATTTTTTCAGTCAGGGTAGTTAACAAATGGAATGCATTATGCAGTAATGTGGTGGAGGCAGATTCCATACACAGTTTTAAATGTAGATGTGATAGATCCCAATAGGCTCAGGAACCTGTACACCATTATGCATTAAATATGCAAAAACTAAAGAGAGGCGATATGATCACTACGTACAAAATAGCAACAGGAATCAATAAAATTGACAGGAAAGAATTTGTGAGACCCGGAACTTCGAGAACAAGAGGTCATAGATATAAACTAACGAAACAAAGCTGCCGGAGAAATATAAGAAAATTCACTTTTGTAAACAGAGTGGTAGACAGTTGGAACAAGTTAGGTGAGAAGGTGGTGGAGGCCAAAACCGTCAGTAATTTCAAAGCGTTATATGACAAAGAGTGCTGAGAAGACGGGACACCACGAGCGTAGCTCTCATTCTTTAACTACACTTAGGTAATTACCAGTTGATAGGTGGGACCAAAAAGCTGAAGCTCAACCCCCACAGGCACAACAAAATTTGTAGAGAAAAGAAGCCTAAGGAATTAGGCAAAAGGTGAGTATATGGCATTTGAAGTGAAAAAAATTAAAACATCAAGTGATATTTATATTAAAATACAATTTAGTGCAGTAGATAATTATAACAAATAAATATTTTAAAGGATACTAGAATCTATATGAATAATTTAAACAAACATGTATTATAAAGTTTAATAGTTTAATTAAATAAATGTAAAGTGAAAAAATATATATGCTCATAAAGTAATTAGATTAACTGGTAATACTGGATTGTAGATCTGATCAGTTTGAGCCAGTGTTACCATCAATTGCAGCTAAACATTTCACCAATTAGGTTCATAGTTATTAGGTGATTAAATATCAAAGAAACATGGTTAGACATTTCAGTAATTTCCATGCAAACTTATGCCACAATAGTTTTTCTGGTTAAAAGTTGTGTACTTACAAAATGCAACATTTAAATGTTTTGCTACATTACAAATTGTACTGTGTACTAATGTTGTTTATAATTTTCAGTTACTTTAAATATTTACCAAGTGAAAATAATTTTTTGTATTTGTTTTTGTATACAGTGGACTAAATTATATAAATACTGTACAATGCACTGCCATCACTAGGAGTCATCAAACTGTCTCTTGTTTTTACAAAGACTTGTACAAGATTATACAGACTGATTAGTAGGCTTAGCACTCTCCTGTCTCACAGTGCCTATTGCACAAAGTCACAAAGCCTAATTATTACTGGACTAATGGGCAAACATAAAATGGTTTGTGCCTAGTCATTCCTCCTTTCCTAGGCCTCAAATACAAGTTAATATAATAATTGATTGTACCTAGAGCATACCTGGAGAGGGTTCTGGGAAGTCTTCTACTCCCCAAGCCTGGCCTGAGGCCAGGCTTGACTTGTGATGTTGGGGAAGAGGCAGCCAGAGTGTATCATACACGTTAGGTTTATATCAAGGGCTCCCCCCCACCACCACCCTTACCCCAAGGTTAAATTACTGACCCCATCCAAAATGCAACCCCTCAACAAGCTGATTAACTCCTGAGTACATACTTAGTACTAGGTGAACAGGTACATTAAGCGATAGGAAATGTGCCCAACCATTTCTGTCCAGCCCAGGTTTTAAACCCAGATTTCTCAAATGAGTTGAGAACGAACCCGACTGTACTACCGGGACCCCTCTCCATATATAGCTCCAGATGCAAGAGATGCTGCTGCAGTCTCAACATATTACTTGGCTGATAAAATTCACCGACGCGAGAAATCTCATATTTAATAACAAGAATGACACACTAGTTCCTTACAGCGAGGGTCATACAGACTGGGTGCCAGGAGAAGAGAGAGGAGCCGGGCCTCGCCACCCACGCCACGTAGCTCAAGAACACGCCCACGACCCCCACACGGACCCACGCCGCCACCATCTCCAGCCACCTCCTGATTGATTGATGATGAAGATTAAGCCACCCAAAAGGTGGCACGGGCATGAATAGCCCGTAAGAGCCACCTCCTCTGCAGGTCTTTTATTTATAATACGCTCCCGTATGCACCTCCCCGCTTAATCCGTGCAGTATGCATAAGGATTATCTCCTTTTGATGACGAGTTGTCTTATTACGTCTCCCTGCAGATATTTCTCTGGTATGTGAAGTGAAGATTTTCTCCTCCTTTTAATTGCTCGAATGGTATTGATGGGAGACAGCGTCAATGTTAACAAAGACGTCTTGAGTGTTGTTTTTTGGAGTCGGGCGTCTTCCTAGAGACATTTACCCCCTTATTGTTGTTGTTGACGTCGCCCGAGGAGGGGATACGACCTAGTCAACGCGAGGATACCGCACTAAAATATTCAATTCACATTTAGATTTAGATTTAGATTTTTTATTCTGGTAAGGTGCACACATTGAAGATGAGTTACAAACATAATGTTGGAATTTAAAGATAGAGCTAGTACATACAATACCTAAAGCCATTAGAACGCTTAGCGTTTCGGGCATGGTGAGGGGGGGGGGAACTAAAACTTAATAGTAATTACAGGCGAAGAGTCACAATAACGTGGCTGAAGTATGTTGACCAGACCACACACTAGAAGTTGAAGGGACGACGACGTTTCGGTCCGTCCTGGACCATTCTCAAGTCGCTTGTGACTTGACACAAGCGACTTGAGAATGGTCCAGGACGGACCGAAACGTCGTCGTCCCTTCAACTTCTAGTGTGTGGTCTGGTCAACTTAATAGTAATTAAGCTTAATGTATAAATTGTGTTGAACAAAATAAAAAATAAAAACGCGGGGGGGGGGGGGAACATGGCAGAAAATAGCAATTTTATAAGTTGGTCAACAAACAGCATTGTTTAAAATAGTAAGATATAGGTTGACGTTTAGGGGTGGGGTAGATTACAATTCAATTTCTTTTCTTTATTATGCACCCCATACCCATCCCGTGGGCGGTGGTGTAAAGGATTACAGAGGCACATAATCGGTTCAGGAACTGAACCCTCTAGTCCGTTTAGCTAAGCAAATAACAATTTTTTACGCTAGTTACAAAATTACTAATGTTGTATATACATGTACACATTCTCATGGAGTTTATTAGATAATATTTAATTTGTATCTTAAACTCGTTGAGAGAGGTACAGCCTTTGACATGATTGGGATGGTCATTCCTCATTCTGGGTCCTTTGATTTGTAGAGCATTTCTAGTTTGGTTAAGTCGTACTCTTGGAATATCAAATAGGTATTTGTTTCTGATGTGGTGCCCATGTGTTCTGTTGCAACTTTCTAGGAAGCTTTTAAGGTCAGGATTAACATTGCAGTTCAGAGTTTTAAATATATAGAGTACACATGAGAGGATGTGCAGTGACTTAATATCTAACATATTCAAAGATTTGAGTAAGGGTACCGAGTGCTGTCTGGGGCCAGAGTGAGATATTGTTCTAATAGCAGCTTTGTGTTGGGTAATTAGAGGACGTAAATGATTTTGGGTAGTAGAACCCCAAGCCCAAATACCATAGTTGAGATAAGGATAGATGAGAGAGTAATAGAGCGTCACCAGGGCAGGGCGAGGTATGTAATATCTGATCTTAGAAAGAATGCAGTTTTAGAAACTTTTTTTTGCTATGTTTAGAATGTGTCCCTGGAAATTCAGTTCCAGAAACACATGTTCCTTATGGATTAAAATTATACTTATATATTGTATATATTTTCAATATGTAGATCATAGTAAGCAATTATTTTCATTGGGTATATTTTAAGTTCACAACGGATTGATTGATGAAGATTAAGCCACCCAAGAGGTGGCACGGGCATGAATAGACCGTAATTCACAACGGATTATGTTACGTCTTATATATGAATGCTTGCTCTCTCGGTTCTTTGCACGAATACAGTATTCATCTATAAATATTGCATTCTACAATATTTAATAATAGTAATTGTATTAATAAGCATTGTTGTTGATGTGTGAGGGGCGACGACGATCGAGGGATGGGAAGCGACCATAATAAATATTTAGCTTCAACTGAAGTTAGCACATGACGCGTTCATAAATGCATAAACATGTCTCATATCGCACTTGAATGTTCTTGACATATAAATTTTCAGCGATTTCACAAATATCTTTAACTGTATAAATTCAAAACATAAATATTAGTATAGCGTGTTAGCGAAGTAATAAATTAAACTTTGCAGGAACATTGAATGTGAGGCGGAGCGTAAAGTGTAAACAACATGTCTGTGGAGGCGAGGAGCAGCGTGTTGGGGTTTAGAGGTATAATTCAATGCGTATTTCCTAATGGTTTACCTACGTGTCTAACATAGGTTGTAGGATTGAGTTTCAGCTCCTGGGCTAAGCCTTATCAGTTGTCCAGCATTTTATTGTAGTGACTCCATCTCTCCGGTCTTGTCAAAGCACACACTAATATTTCTCAAAATCCTTGTGTGTCCTTTTTATGACCTACTGCTACTCCTGGTTCAACCTTGACGACGGCTGGACGTCTGGACACCTGTTCCGCCTAGGGGCCACCGCTTAATGGAACAACATTATTGCTCTATGGGTCACGACACTGCCGTATGTCATTCCTCTTCAACAGCCTGCTGTTGACGCCCTTATCAACTTGGGTCTCAGGGAAGTTAATATATTTTTTTTTGTTAGTTTTCCTGTTTTTCTGGCTTCCGGCTTATCTGGTTGGTGCCCGACGCCAGCTTGGCCGGAAGATGCTGGGAATTGGTTGATCCTGGTGGTGCCCACAGGGGGGTGGTGGGCAGCTGGCTACTGCTCTGCTGTGGAGGTCACTGGAAGACTGGGGTCACTATGGGCCTCCATGCTTTCGCTGTTTGTCTTCGACTTATTCGGCTACCCACTGGACACCTGACACTTTATTGACTGGGGTCACTAGATGTTGATAGGCTGTCTTCTAGTTGGCCCTCTGTGTGGGGTTGGTACTGGCTCTCACCTCCCCAGGGAATGCCTTTGTGTCACTTGAGGGCCTGCCATGTGGTATATATACCTGCTGTAGTTTTTCCAATGTCTTTGGTGTACAGTTTAGCTTCAGATTTTTTCGGGGCTCACGGGAGTGTTAGGGTGCATATAGCTCTGCACTGTAGCTAGTCCTGACCCTACAAAATCAAAACCCTCCCTCTAGGCTTCTAAGAGTCTAGACCCACATGAAAGGCTGTCATTTCTCAGGAGATCCTGTTCTGCTCTTTGGCAGACTGTATTAGGCCCACTCCATCAACTCAAGGTAGGAAATGCTTGTTTTGATGCATCCCCCAGCCTTTGGATCCATCACAGTATCTGAATTCTTGATAATTGTCTTACACTGCTGTGCATAGGCCACACATGCCTTGCATTCCATTTCTTCCACTTTTGGATGAGAGACCCTCCAGCCTGCTAGTGATGCCCATTGCAAGTAAGAAATGTAGACCATCTTTACTGTCCACATTTTTATTCTACTTGTCTTTGTAACAATCTTCTTAGCCTTCATATTCCCCACTTCATGCTTATACTGTATAGTGTAATAACAGCAAAAAAATGTTTTATTAATCTTAAGGAAATAATACATGTCACTAGATATGAGCACCATATTTTATAGATAGCAATGTTCCACACATTTGACTATAAATTCCCAAAATTACACACTTCTGACTAATATTACTGCAAAAAACTAGATAAAAACCATTCAAAGACATTGAAGTAATTATGTAAAAGTGTATTTGTGGGAGCCCCCGCCACACTGTGCCACCAGGGCGCTACCTTGAGGTTACCTTGAGATGATTTCGGGGCTCAGCGACTCCGCGGCCCCGGTTGTCGACCAGGTCTCCTGCTTACCTACTTGATACCCGCTTGATGGGGTTTTGGGAGTTCTTCTACTCTCCAAATCCGGCCCGAGGCCAGGCTTGACTTGTGAGAGTTTGGTCCACCAGGCTGTTGCTTGGAGCGGCCCGCAGGCCCACATACCCACCACAGCCTGGTTGGTCCGAAAACAGTCTAGTTTTCTCTTGAAGATGTCCATGGTTGTTCCGGCAATTTTTCTTATAGTCACTGGTAGGACATTGAACAACCGCGGACCTCTGAAGTTTATACAGTGTTCTCTGATGTGCCTATGGCACTTCTGCTCTTCACTGGTTCTATTCTGCATTTTCTTCCATATTGTTCACTCCAGTACGTTTTTATTTTACTGTGTAGATTAGGGACCTGGCCCTCCAGTATTTTCCATGTGTATATTATTTGGTATCTCTCTCGTCTCCTTTCTAGTGAATACATTTGGAGAGCTATGAGATGATCCCAATAATTTTGGTTCTTTATCGCATCTATGCGTGCTGTATGTGTTCTCTGTATTCCCCCTATTTCAGCAATCTCTCCTGCTCTGAAGGGGGAAGTGAGTACTGAGCAGTATTCGGGACAGGAAAACACAAGTGACTTGAAGAGTACAACCATTGTGATGAGATCCCCGGATTTGAAAGTTCTCGTAATCCATCTTATCATTTTTTCTGGCTGACGCAATATTTGCTTGGTTATGCTCCCTAAACGTTAGATTATCGGACATCATTATTCTCAAATCCTTGACATGCTGTTTTCCTACTATGGGCAGATTTGATTGTGTTTTATATCCTGTATTATGTTTCAGATCCTCATTTTTGCCGTACCTGAGTACCTGGAATTTATCACTGTTAAACATAATGTTATTTTCTGCTGCCCATATGAATACTTTGTTGATATCTGCTTGTAATTTTTCAGTGTCTTCATCAGAGGTAATTTTCATGCTGATTTTTGTGTCATCTGCAAAGGATGACACGAAGCTGTGACTTGTATTTTTGTCAATATCTGACATGAGAATAAGGAACAGCAGTGGTGCAAGGACTGTATCTTGAGGTACAGAGCTTTTGACACTTTTGCACACCGATGTCACGAGCGTAGTCATCCGTTTTTCTCCGTATTGTGAACGGATGACAATTGTCGCATCATCCATTAAAATATTTGTTAAAAATTTTAATATTAACTGATTAATTTGGGAGTGGTTTCAAAATAAGTGCATTTAGATTGCGCACAATTTGATACCAAAATGAAAGACGTAACATGAAAATTGATGTCAGAACACTGGAAAGATATGAATAATTTTGTGGTGATGAGCGTCAAAAAGTGTCCAAAGGTTAAAATATTTGTTAAAAGTCTATTTATTGTTATATTATTATGGGACTAGTTTTAAAATAAGCTCCTTTTTATTGTGAACAATTTGATACCAGAATGAAGGACGTAGCTCGAAAATTTATGTTATCAAATTGAACGAGTACAGTACATCCTTGATTCAACGTACCCTGATTCAACAAATCTCCTGCTAGTTCGCACACTTTTTAGGCCAGATTTACTCACCCGGTTCGCTGAACAATGGTTCGCCGAAGCGGGGGATGTTCGGATTTGCTTACGATGTCGAGACAGAGTTCACAGACTGATGGAAAACTGTCCCCATTACAGTATATCACAGATTACAATTAATAATTTGCTCATATGAGAAGTTCGATCACACAAGTGACCACACAAGTGGACTGCACAAGTGTTCCACAAACTTACGATGTTGGGACAGAGTTCACAGAGTGGTGGAAAACTTTCCCATTCCATCACAGGTTACAATTAATAATTCCTTCATATGACAAGTTGGATCACACAAGTGGACCACACATGTGGGCCACACAAGTGGACCACAAGTGGTCCACAAGCTTACGATGTCGGGACAGAGTTCACAGAGTGGTGGAAAACTGTCTCATTCTATCTACAATAATTCCTTCATAAGCCAAGTTGGATCACACAAATGGACCACACAACAAGTGAACCATATGAACCAAACACCAGCCAGAATGGTCCACAAGAAGTGACGCATATTAACCAAACACCAGCCAGAGTGGTCCACACAAGTGAACGACTGAGTTTCAATGACTTTCGTTCACTGATTTGTGGCACACGTATCTTTGTAAATTAATTTAAAGGCTGAAGCGTGAATAGCTAGCTAATGTGTTCAAAATCTTCTTATATACATTTTCTGTGATGAAAAAAGATGAGTGAGAGTGGACAGATAAGGGTAATGTAAGGGTTATGTACTGTAAACCTCACTTTACAGTGAGGTTTCACTCACTTTCGTCTGTTGTTATAGTTCAGTAACCCATGACTTTGAACGTTTCAGATTAATAAATCATTTCTAAAACTGGTATTTTAATTACTTTATTATCCTAATTAAACTAAACTAAATAAAACCAAAAATATACTGTAATATATATGATAGATATCTGCTTTTTGAGAAATTATTCATGTTATTGGCGTCTCACAAGTCCAGCGTGAGTGGACAGGTCTGATCCGTGTGCACACACCATGATTGTTTTGTTCGATTTCGTTGCTATAGTTCAGTGACCTACGGCTTTGAAATAATAAAATTAATAAACCAGTTCTAAAATAAGTATTTTTATAGCTCTTATTATCGTAATAATGTTGCTAAACTAAATATATAACCCAAAAATATATAATTTGATGTAAATCAAATATTTGAGAGAAATTTATGTTACTGGATCTGGCTTAAACACCAGCCTACTGTAGGGTGTACGTATAGACCTAGTCTGCGTGCGTACAGTATGCACCCAGTGCCCTTAGCTTTGTCTGTGATTAACGTACAGTATTTAACCGCCGGTGGAAGAATAATTGTAGAATTTACCATTTTTGGACTACATCTGTGTTGTTATACAACAAAATGTCTCGGGGGCTTACTAATAGTGCCTTATTAATGCCAAAAATGAAGCAATATTTTGCAAGAACTTGTAGCAGAAAATCAACCAACCCAAGAACAGCTGTACCCAGCACGAGAACAGCCGTACCCAGCATGAGAGCAGCTGTGCCCAGCACGAGAAAGCCGTACCCAGCACAAGCATAGCTGTACCCAGCACTGGTACAATAGCAGCCAGCACCAGCTCGGAAGCAGCTGAAGCCACTGCAGCACCAAAGCACCAGCAAAGCATCTAAAAACATTGTGTGTGGCGTGAACAGATAGAACAAGTGTTAAATTTAAGTGTGTACATAGTGTTAAAATTAAAGTTGCAGTAATTTTAGTGTACTGTACAATAGTTTTCATAAACTGTATTGTAGTACTCAACATACAGCAGAACTACTTACAGTACGTTGAATCGAGGTTGTACTTATATACATTAGTCTACAGGTGTGCCAATTGGTGCTCGTTCATGGGTAACGTGGCCGACTTTAGGCTTTGCTGTGGGGAGTCAGTCCGGGCTCTTAGACCTTATATGCATATACCCCTATAGGGAATTTTATTGAGAACACAAAGATACCAAAACGAAGGATGTAGCACGAGAAATAAGGTGAGAAAACTGAAACGAGTATATACATTTTACTGATTTTGCGCGCTCACGGGTAACTTTGCCGATTTTAGTCTTCATACTTCGTTATTGGTATTTCTTATATATAATGCAGTTGTTATTGCTTATATTTGTCTTTCTATTTAGAGCATTTTATTGCCAATAATTTGATACCACAATGAGGGAGCCGGTCGGCCGAGCGGACAGCACGCTGGACTTGTGATCCTGTGGTCCTGGGTTCGATCCCAGGCACCGGCGAGAAACAATGGGCAGAGTTTCTTTCACCCTATGCCCTTGTTACCTAGCAGTAAAATAGGTACCTGGGTGTTAGTCAGCTGTCACGGGCTGCTTCCTGGGGGTGGAGGCCTTGTCGAGGACCGGGCCGCGGGGGCACTAAAGCCCCGAAATCATCTCAAGATAACCTCAAGATAACCTCAAGAATGAACAATGTTGCACAAAAACTGTTAGCAAACTGTATGTGTTTGTCTGGTGTATTTGGTGTACTCACCTCACCTAATTATACTCACCTAATTGTGCTTGCGGGGGTTGAGCTTTGGCTGTTTGGTCCTGCCTCTCAACTGTCAATCAACTGGTGTACAGATTCCTGAGCCTACTGGACTCTGTCATATCTACATTTGAAATTGTGTATGGAGTCAGCCTCCACCACATCACTTCCTAGTGCATTCCATTTATTAACTTCCATTTATTTAACAGTCTCCGTGGTGTAGTGGCAAGACACTCGCCTGGCGTTCCGCGAGCGCTATGTCATGCCGTAAGGAATTGCGCCCAGTAAATCCTCCCGGCCAGGATACGAACCCATACCTTGAGGATACCTTGAGGTGCTTCCAGGGCTTATCGTCCCCGCGGCCTGGTCATCGACCAGGCCTCCTGGTTGCTGGCATCTCCAAAGGATACCTGATCAACCACGCTGTGACTCATACGTCAGGCTGCGAGCAGCCGCGTCCAACAGCCTGGTTGATCAGTCCAGCAACCAGGAGGCCTGGTCGATGACCGGGCCGCGGGGACGATAAGCCCTGGAAGCACCTCAAGGTATCCTCAAGGTATGGGTTCGTATCCTGGCCGGGGAGGATTTACTGGGCACAATTCCTTAACTGTAGCCTCTGTTTAATGCAACAGTAAAATGTGTACTTGGATGAAAAAACGATTCTTCGCAGCAGGGGATCGTATTCCAGGACCTGCCCGAAACGCTACACGTACTAGTGGCTGTACAAGAATGTAACAACTCTTGTATATATCTCAAAAAAAAAAAAAAAAAAAAAAAACACTGAAAAAATTCTTTCTAACATCTCTGTGACTCATCTGGGTACTAAGTTTCCACCTGTGTCCCCTTGTTCGTGAGGTTCAGCTCCTTTAGCCTTTCCTCGTAGCTCATTCCTCTCGGTTCCGGGACGAGCCTGGTGGCATACCACTGAAATGCAGTGGGTGTGGAAATGAGTGTGCTCTAGCGGGTAGGGCTTCAGCAACTTTAGGGGTCGTTGCAGGTTATGCGACCCAATGTTGCCTAATTATATGCATATGTCTGTGTAGGAAATTTTATTGCGCTCACAGTGATACAAAAAAAGAACAATGTCGAACAAGTTTGGACTTGATAAACCTGAAGAGTAGCAACATGTTCGTGCTGTTTGGCATGCTAATAAATGACTTAATTTTTTATTTGGTGCTGGCATCACGTTAGCTTTGGTGACATGTTATACATATGTTCCTCTAGAACATTTTATTGAGAACACATTGATACCAAAATGAAATATGTACATCGAAAATTATGGTCAAAAACATGAATAGAGTATAAACTTTTCAGTAGGGGTGTAACCGATGTGCAGTTGGGCATTTGGTAGCGGGTAACACTAGGGCAACTTCCCACGGTCTTGTGGGTGGGGCACACCCCATGTTTTGTACTTTATATTCATATGTCTGTGTATGAAATTTTATTGTGATCACAGTGATACCAAAATTACGACGTAAAACAATTCTGGGGTTGACAAACCTGAAAAGAGCATGAACATTTCATCGCTGTTTGGCGCTCACAGCTAACAAACGCCATAGTTTTTTATTTGGTGCGGGTCCCATGTTGGCTTTGGCAAAATTTTATATATATATCCTCTAGAGCATTCACTTGCAAACAAATTGATACCAAAATTATATACATATATGGAAAATTAAGGTCAGCATACCGAAAAGAGTATAAACATTTCAGTGTCACCCACGTTGTCGCCCGACATGCTCATCCCACAAGGAAAAGTTAAAGAACCTTCTGCCGGGAGTGCAATAGTGTTAACACTTTCGCGCTTGGACTCGATTTATTTGATTGACTGTTACTCTTTGTGTTCTGTTCGACAGGAAATTGAGTATCCAGTGTCCTACCTTACTAGTTATTCCCATTGACCTCATTTTGTGTGCTATCACTCCATGGTCACATTTGTCGAATGCCTTTGCAAAGTCTGTGTATACAACATCTGCATTTTGCTTTTCTTCTAGAGCTTCTGTGATTTTGTCATAGTGGTTAAGTAACTGTAATTACCTAAGTGTAGTTACAGGATGAGAGCTACGCTCGTGGTGTCCCGTCTTCCCAGCACTCTTTGTCATATAACGCTTTGAAACTACTGACGGTCTTGGCCTCCACCACCTTCTCCCCAACTTGTTCCAACCGTCTACCACTCTGTTTGCGAAAGTGAATTTTCTTATATTTCTTCGGCATCTGTGTTTAGCCAGTTTATATCTATGACCTCTTGTTCTTGAAGTTCCAGGTCTCAGGAAATCTTTCCTGTCGATTTTATCAATTCCTGTTACTATTTGTATGTAGTGATCATATCACCTCTTTTTCTTCTTCTTCTAGTTTTGGCATATTTAATGCTTCTAACCTTTCCTCGTAGCTCTTACCCTTCAGTTCTGGGAGCCACTTAGTAGCATGTCTTTGCACCTTTTCCAGTTTGTTGATGTGCTTTTAAGATATGGGCACCAAACAACAGCTGCATATTCTAGCTTTGGCCTAACAAAAGTCATGAACAATTTCTTTAGTATATCCCCATCCATGTATTTAAAAGCAATTCTGAAGTTAGAAAGCATAGCATAGGCTCCTTCACAATATTCTTTATGTGGTCTCAGGTGATAGTTTTCTATCTAGAACCACCCCTAGATCTCTTTCTTTATCAGAGTTCTTTAAAGATTTCTCACATAATATATAGGTTGTGTGGGGTCTATGTTCTCCTATTCCACATTCCATAACATGACATTTATTAACATTAAATTCCATTTGCCAAGTGGTGCTCCATATACTTATTTTTCCAGGTCTTCTTGAAGGGCATGACAATCATCTAAATTTCTTATCCTTCCTATTATCTTAGCATCATCAGCAAACATGTTCATATAATTCTGTATACCAACTGGTAGATCATTTATGTAGACAATAAACATCACTGGTGCAAGAACTGAACCCTGTGGTACTCCACTTGTGACATTTCTCCAGTCCGATACATTGCCTCTGATCACAGCCCTCATTTTTCTATCAGTCAGAAAATTTTTCATCCATGTTAGAAGCGTACCTGTCACTCCTCCAATATTTTCCAGTTTCCAGAACAACCTCTTATGTGGAACTCTGTCGAAAGCCTTTTTTAGGTCCAGATAGATGCAGTCAGCCCAACCATCTCTTTCCTGTAATATCTCTGTTGCTCGATCATAAAAACTGAGTAAATTCGATACACAGGATCTACCAGATCGAAAACCATACTGTCTGTCTGATATTATATCATTTCTCTCCAGGTGTGCTACCCATTTAGTTTAATTATTTTTTCCAATATTTTGACTATTACACTTGTCAATGATACCGGTCTATAATTAAGGGGGTCTTCCCTGCTTCCACTTTGTAATTGGAACTATGTTAGCCTTTTCCACACATCAGCTACAACTCCTGTAAACAGGGATGCCTGAAAGATCAGTTGAAGAGGGATGCTGAGCTCAGGTGCACATTCTCTCAGAACCCATGGTGAAACTCCATCTGGACCAACTGCTTTGTTCTTATTTAGCTCTTGAGCATTTTTTCCACTTCGTCTCTAGACACCTCTATGTGCTCTATGTTGTTCTCTGGAATTCTTATTGTATCTGGTTCCCTGAAGATTTCATTTGTACAAACACACTTTGGAACTTTTCGTTTAATGTTTCACACATTTCCTTTTCATTTTCCGTGAATCTATTTCCCATTTTCAACCTCTGAATATTATCCTTTACCTGCAATTTGTTGTTTATGAATTTATAGAATAGACCTGGTTCTGTTTTACATTTGTCTGCAATCCCTTTTTCAAATTTCTTTCTGCCTCTCTCCTCACTGCCGTGTAGTTGTTTCTCGCATCTTTGTATCGCTGGTATGATTGGGGGTTTGGCCTCTTCCTGTATTGATTCCATTTTTGTGTCTTTTGGTCTCTGCCCTCTCGCACTTTCTGTNAAAAATAAAATAAATATGTTTATTCAGGTAGGTACATACATACAAGTGATGTTACATTAATGGATCGATTTATAGATAGAGCTAGTACATACATATGCAACCTAAAGCCACTATTACGCAATGCTTTCGGGCAGGAAGAAAACATTAATATCTAGAACTTAATACTAATTGAGTTATAAAGAATAAAATGTGTTGAGAACAATACAAATAAAGATAAAAAAAAGGGGGAACATGACTGAAAAGCAGCACAAAATACAAAGGTTGACAAAACAGCGTGATTAAAAAAAATAACAGACAGGGGTTGACAATAGAGGGGTAAGGTAGGTTACAGGGAATTTATTAGGTAGTGTTTAGTTTAATCTTAAACTGGTTGAGAGAGGTACAGTCTTTAACATGGTTGGGAAGGTCATTCCACATTCTGGGCCTTGATTTGTAGAGCATTTCTAGTTTGATTAAGTCGTACTCTTGGAATATCAAAACTGTATTTATTTCTGGTGTGGTGCTCATGGGTTCTGTTACAACCTTCAATGAAGCTTTTGAGGTCAGGATTGGCATTACAGTTCAGCGTTTTATATATGTATAATACACATGAGAGAATGTGCAGTGACTTAATATCTAACATATTCAGAGATTTGAGTAGGGGTACCGAGTGATGTCTGGGGCCAGAGTTGGATATTGTCCTAATAGCAGCTTTGTGTTGAGTAATTAGAGGACGTAAATGATTTTGGGTAGTAGAACCCCAAGCACAAATACCATAGTTGAGATAGGATAGATGAGAGAGAGTAATAGAGAGTCACCAGGGCAGGGCGGGGTAGGTACATAAATCTGATCTTAGAAAGAATGCCAACAGTTTTTGAAACTTTTTTGATATATTTAGAATGTGTCCCTGGAAATTCAGCTTGTGGTCAATGAGAACGCCAAGGAATTTGCCATCTAATTTGTTACAAATTTGGGTATTGTTATTTTGAGATTTATTTGATTAGAGGATTTATTGCCAAACAGAATATAGAAGTTTTGTCAATGTTAAGGGTGAGTTTGTTGGCAGTTAGCCAAAGATGGACTTTATTTAGCTCAGTATTTACTGTGGCATTTAGAGCAAGGGGGTCAGGACTGGAGTAAATGAAGGTTGTGTCGTCAGCAAATAGAATTGGTTGAGGTGTTGGGAGGCATTTGGAAGGTCATTAATGTAGATGAGAAAGAGGAGAGGGCCAAGTATGCTGCCCTGAGGAACACCAATGTTGATGGGTAGGGTGGGAGAAATTGAATTATTCAGAAACATACTGGAGCCTGTCAGTAAGGTAAGATTTGAGGTATTGCAGGAGTGTCCTCTGACTCCATAATGATGTAATTTAAGAAGAAGGTTTTGGTGGTTGACAGTGTCAAAAGCCTTACGCAGGTCCACAAATAACCCAACAGGGAACTCATTTTATCAAGAGCTGCATGAATCAAGTTAATCATACTAAAGTGCATCGTTAGTGCTTTTTGGGGTCTGAAGCCATATTGACAAGAGCTAAGTATATTGTGTTTGGCTAGATAAGAGTAAAGCTGCTTGTAGATTAGTTTTTCAAATATTTTTGACAAGTTAGGCAGGATTGATATAGGTCTGTAGTTGTTAACATCTGTGAGATCACCACATTGTGGACAGGGGTTACTCTCGCTTTCTTTAGAATATCTGGAAAGGTTTGGAGTTCAAGTGACTTGTTGAAGAGCAATGCAATTGCAGGGGCTAGAGATCTGGAGGCTTTTTGTAAATTAAAGTTGGTATCCTCAAGGGCATAGACTTGGTTTTAAGGGAAAGGATTATCTCATTGACGTCAGTGGAATTAGTAGGCTTTAGGTACAGACACTGAGGATAGTTACTGTAAGATAGTCCTTAACATCAGTACTGGAAGATGAATATCATTTGCAAGGGATGACCCAATGGAAGAGAAGAACCTATTGAACTCAATAGCAGAATCAGAGGCTGAAAGCTGACCATCGTATTAGACAGGAGTGTTGGTTGTTATTTAAAATCTTCTTTGATCCCAAATTTTGAATAAAATATAATACGTATAATAAGAGTAGAGCAGAGTTAGGAAGATATATCTGGTTTTAAAGAGTATACCAACCGTTTATGAGACTTTCTGGCTATGTGTTGTATATGGTGCTGAAGTTGAGTCTCTTGTCTATGTGCATTGTAAATATATGGCCACACCAGTGGTAGAAAAATAATTAAGAAAAAAGTCTTTGTCCCAGTTAATGGGATGTAAATAATCTAGGGCTGCTGAATATAATTGTGGAAATATTTAAACACCTGGCCTTTAGAAGCTTAAAAGCAATGGAGGATATTGCCCTGAGAGTGATTTTGTAATCTCAAATTCAGTAAAACAGCGGCTCTGAAGGTTTGTACTGAAAGTCTCTCTTATATTCAATATCACTCCCCCTCTCCCGCCCTCAAACCCCTCTCCCTCCATCAACCCCTCTCTCACCTCTAATACTCCCCCACACCACACCCTCTTCTTCCCCCATTCTCCACCCCCTCTTCTCCCCCCCTCACCCACATTTTAACCCCCTCCCCACCCCACCCCACCCCACCCCCCTTCACTTCCTCCTCTCCCTACTGCTGCCCAAAACACAGTGTTCCATTACCCCTTTGCCCCACCCCCCTTGCTGTATTGCCACAACAGGGGGCCGTCTTAGTGACCCCTACCCTGTAGGGGACACTTAAAGCACTTATTTGGCGATTTTCGCTGGGGGGATTTACGTGTAGATATCACCACTGGCAGATAATCTCCCCAGCTATGTAAATCCCCACCATTATACGGAGATTTGCGAGGATTTCTGCCAAAATCCTTATGTTTGTTATTTTAAATTATCGGCCAAAGTGGTGAGAACAGCTGCCTGCTTTGAGAAAGCTACATATTTTTAAGCAGCAACAATTTAAAGATATCACTCGGCCATTCCATATATTGTAGCCAATTGTGGTATCTTTGACAAGCCCCCAGCTTCCTGTCCCCGTCGAAGGCCCACTATAGACAGAGATGGTGGCTTCCCCAGGGAAGCCCATGTGAACATAGCACTGTGGATGTTAAACATAGCATCGTACATATTGTACAGTATACACTATGTACGGTGAAGTACATAGTGTACACAGGACTGTACAGTCACACTCCAGCAGTCTTAACCTCCCCCAGGTGTACACAGTACTCTGCCAGGGGTGTAGATCTACACTGAGAGGTGTACCCCGACTTTTGGGTGTACATATACACTTGAGAGAGTTTAGGCTCGTAGTGTACCATGTTTCTGGGGTAAAGTAGACTTGTTGGGTGGTTGGTAGACTACTGTGGTCGTCTTGATAACCCTCCAGAGGTTGATGGGTCTTAATAACCCTCCAGAGGTTGATGGGTCTTAATAACCCTCCAGAGGTTGATGGGTCTTAATAACCCTCCAGAGGTTGATGGGTCTTAATAACCCTCCAGAGGTTGATGGGTCTTAATAAACCTCCAGAGGTTTATGGACTAATAACCCTCCAGAGGGTGATAGACCTTAATAACCCTCCAGAGGTTGATAGACCTTAATAACCCTCCAGAGGGTGATAGACCTTAATAACCCTCCAGAGGTTGATAGACCTTAATAACCCTCCAGAGGGTGATAGACCTTAATAACCCTCCAGAGGTTGATGGGTCTTAATAACCCTCCAGAGGTTGATGGGCCTTAATAACCCTCCAGAGGTTGATGGGCCTTAATAACCCTCCAGAGGTTGATGGGCCTTAATAACCCTCCAGAGGTTGATGGGTCTTGATAACCCTCCAGAGGTTGATGGGCCTTAATAACCCTCCAGAGGTTGATGGGTCTTGATAACCCTCCAGAGGTTGATGGGCCTTGATAACCCTCCAGAGGTTGATGGGCCTTAATAACCCTCCAGAGGTTGATAGGCCTTAATAACCCTCCAGAGGTTGATGGGTCTTGATAACCCTCCAGAGGTTGATGGGCCTTAATAACCCTCCAGAGGTTGATGGGTCTTAATAACCCTCCAGAGGTTGATGGGCCTTAATAACCCTCCAGAGGTTGATGGGTCTTAATAACCCTCCAGAGGTTGATGGGCCTTAATAACCCTCCAGAGGTTGATGGGTCTTAATAACCCTCCAGAGGTTGATGGGTCTTAATAACCCTCCAGAGGTTTATGGACTTAATAACCCTCCAGAGGGTGATAGACCTTAATAACCCTCCAGAGGTTGATAGACCTTAATAACCCTCCAGAGGGTGATAGGCTTTAAGTCTTGCGACGAGGGAAGGCGGTGTGTGAGTTATGTACACTACATTCACATACATTTAGTACCAAGCTTACGAACTGTTTACAAACACCCCTCACTCCTCCCTCCCTCACACCCTCACACCCTCACTCCGCCCTCACACACACCCTCACTCCTCCCTCCCTCACACCCTCACACCCTCACACCCTCACACCCTCACTCCGCCCTCACACACAAACTAGTGAGGTGTCTCAGAGTGTTATAGCAGTATTCTAAGAAGCAACTTAAGACTTATATTAATATTTCACCCCGAGTGATGTCATTATACAGAAGACTTGAGACTACACACCGAAAACACTTTTTATATATACCATGTTCAAGGACTTATGTATTTATTTATTTATTTATATACAAGAAGGTACATTGAGGGTTAAGAGAGAACATAGGAATGATGTTGAGTGCTCGGCTTAGACTCGGTTACAAGTATCTTTGGGAATTCTCATTATCTGCCGATGTAGACCTGACCAAATGTAAACTGTGTCAACAAAATTATTCGCACACCCTCCGTCACTATGTGATGGAGTGCGAAAAGATACGTGAATTTAGAGACAATTCTATAACCAATGTTCCAGCGATGTGTAAATATTTCATTCAAAATGATCTGCTACCAGACATTTTAGCCAAATATCCCCAGTTTGCTAACTGTAGGTAGTAACTGAGTAATTGTAACCTATCCACCGCTGCCCACTGGATGGGGGGCGGTGTGCAAGACAAACATATCAATTGTGACACTAGCTCTCCACATATGTCAGTTATTAAATTATTAATTGTTTATTATTAATATTAAACACTTTAATGCGCCCGGCACTCCTGAAAAAAAAATAGCACATTGTGCGCGCGGCGTTTTGCGCTCTTGAGCGTAAACACAAAAAAGTGTATAATCTTTTCACTCTCCTGACACCAATTCTCGAGCTACGTATTTCATTTTGGTATCAATGTGTTGGCAATAAAATTCTCTACAAGATCATATGTATATCATGTCACCAAAGCATTAGCTATCCCACCACGAAATAAATAAAAACGTAGATCACTCGCCGTGACGCCCAAACAGCAACAAAATGTTCATACTCTTTTGTTTGTTGTCAGCTCCACATTAATCCTACAGCGTTAAATTTTATATCACTGAACTCGCAATAAAATTCCCTACATAGACATATGCATATCAATGTAGAATCATGATCACGGCCCACACCAAGAGTGTGTGAAGTGGGTGATTACCCTCGTTGTGTCAACAATTCAATAGTCTCTCCACTAAGTTACAATACAATGCCGTTCTCAGAAATAGGCCATGTTCCTATTAGAGAAAACGTAAATTTAATGGCAAACATTTTCATACTAACCCCAAGTCGATCGAATAAGAATTGGATTTTATAATGTTTTTTTTAAATCGTGCGGCTATTTACGACGCGGTTGCACAACCGATAGAAAAATACCCGTCGTGTATTTACGACGCGGGCACATTAAAGTGTTATTAATTAATTTAGAACCTGTACTTGAGGTCGATCTCGAACCCATCGTTGATGAGACGACTTTTATTGAATTTTGTAACTAGCTCATCAAGATTGTAACTTGCTTAGCTAAATGAATTGTGGGGTTCAGTCCCTGAGCCCATTGTGTGCCTCTGTAACCCTTTCCACTACCACCCACAAGATGGGTATGGGGTGCATAATAAATGAACTAAACTAACTAAACTCTGGGGATATCAAAGAGATATTTATGTCTGGTGTGGTGAGTATGTGATCTGTTACATCTGTCCAGGAAGAGTTTCATAAAAGGGTTTGCTCTTAAGAAAAGGGTTTTATAAATGTAATTGACACAAGAGAATGTATGGAGTGAATTTATGTTTAGCATACCTTACCTTACCTTGAGGATACCTTGAGGTGCTTCCGGGGCTTATCGTCCCCGCGGCCCGGTCATCGACCAGGCCTCCTGGTTGCTGGACTGATCAACCAGGCTGTTGGATGCGGCTGCTCGCAGCCTGACGTATGAGTCACAGCCTGGTTGATCAGGTATCCTTTGGAGGTGCTTATCCAGTTCTCTCTTGAACACTGTGAGGGGTTTGCCAGGTATGTCCCTTATGTGTAGTGGAAGCGTGTTGAACAGTCTCGGGCCTCTGATGTTGATAGAGTTCTCTCTCAGAGTACCAGTTGCACCTCTGCTTTTCAACGGGGGTATTCTGCACATCCTGCCATGTCTTCTGGTCTCATGTGATGTTATTTCTGTGTGCAGGTTTGGGACCAGCCCCTCTAATATTTTCCACGTGTAAATTATTATGTATCTCTCCCGCCTGCGCTCAAGGGAATACAGATTTAGGCTCTTTAGTCGGTCCCAATAGTTTAGATGTTTTACCGAGTGGATTCTAGCAGTAAAGGATCTCTGCACGCTCTCCAGGTCAGCAATTTCACCAGCAGTGAAAGGGGCTGTCATTGTGCAGCAGTACTCCACTCTAGAGAGCACAAGCGTTTTGAAAAGTGTCATCATCGGTATAGCATCTCTAGTGTGAAAAGTTCTTGTTATCCAACCTGTCATTTTTCTTGCAGTTGTGACGGCTACTTTATTGTGTTCTTTAAAGGTAAGGTCTTCCGACATGAGTACACCCAGATCCTTTACATTGCCTTTTCGTTCTATGTTATGATTTGCCTGAGTTTTGTACGTGGTTTCCGTTTTTATATTTTCATTTTTTCCATAGCGCATGAGCTGGAACTTGTCTTCGTTAAACACCATATTATTTTCTGTAGCCCATAGAAAGACCTGATCTACATCTGACTGGAGGTTCGCCGTGTCCTCTATGTTGCCTACTCTCATGAAGATCCTAGTGTCATCTGCAAAGGATGATACAGTGCTATAGGTTGTGTTCTTGTCTATGTCCGATATAAGGATGAGAAAAAGTACTGGAGCAAGCACAGTACCCTGGGGGACTGAGCTCTTAACGGTTGACGGGTTGGATTTTATTTTGTTGACTATTACACATTGGGTTCTGTTGGTCAGGAAATTGTAGATCCATCTGCCTACTTTTCCGGTAATTCCTTTTGAGCGCATTTTATGGGCAATAACACCATGGTCACATTTATCAAAAGCTTTTGCAAAATCTGTGTAAATTACATCAGCGTTTTGTTTGTCTTCCATAGCATCTAATGCCATATCATAGTGGTCCAGCAACTGCGACAGGCAAGAGCGCCCTGTTCTGAAACCATGTTGTCCGGGGTTATGGAGATGCTGTGATTCCATGTATTTTGTGATCTTACTTCTTAGCACTCTCTCAAAAATTTTTATGATGTGCGATGTTAGTGCTATCGGTCTGTAATTTTTTGCCTCTGCCTTATTTCCTCCTTTATGAAGTGGTGCTATCTCTGCTGTTTTTAGTATATCAGGAATAACGCCAGTATCTAGGCTTTGTCTCCACAGAATGTGAAGGGCCTGCGATAGTGGTTTTTTACAGTTCTTGATGAATATGGAGTTCCAAGAATCCGGGCCTGGTGCGGAGTGCATAGCATGTTTAGGGATTTAAACTTAAATAAATGTGCTTCATGTTGTCTAAAATTGGGGTTTGTTATCTTTCTGAGGACATTCAGTGATGCTTTTTCAACCATAGAGTTATGAACTTGGCCCTCTCTTCCTATAAATACTTGGCCCTCTCCTCCTATAAATACTTGGCCCTCTCCTCTTTCTCATCTACATTAATGACCTTCCAAATGCCTCTCATCACCTCAAATTAATTTTATTTGCTGATGACACAACCTTCCTGTTCTCCAGTCCTGACCCTCTTGCTCTAAATGTCACAGTTAATACTGAACTAAATAAAGTTCATCTCTGGCTAACTGCCAACACACTCACCCTTAACATTGACAAAACTTTCTATATTTTGTTTGGTAATAAATCCTCAGATCAAATTAATCTAAGACTAAACAATATCCAAATTAGTTTAGTTAGTAACAAAGTTATTAGTAACAAAGTAGATGATAAATTCCTTGGGGTTCTCATCGATAACAAGCTGAATTTCCAGAGACACATTCTAAATATAGCAAAAAAGGTTTCTAAAACTGTTGACATTCTTTCTAAGATCAGATATTATGTACCTCGCCCTGCCCTGGTGATACTCTATTACTCTCTCATCTATCCTTATCTCAACTTTCGTATCTGTGCTTGGGGTTCTACTACCCAAAATCATTTACGTCCTCTAATTACTCAACACAAAGCTGCAATTAGAACAATATCTAACTCTGGCCCCAGACAGCACTCGGTACCTTACTCAAATCTCTGAATATGTTAGATATTAAGTCACTGCACATCCTCTCATGTGTACTCTATATATTTAAAACTCTGAATTGTAATGTCAATCATGACCTTAAATGCTTCTTAGAAAGTTGTAACAGAACCCATGAGCACCACACCAGAAACAAATACCTATTTGATATTCCAAGAATACGACTTAATCAAACTAAAAATGCTCTATAAATCAAGGGACCCAGAATGTGGAATGACCTTCCCAATCATGTTAAAGACTGTACCTCTCCCAACCAGTTTAAGATAAAAACTAAGTCCTACCTAATTACCTCCATGTAACCTAACCCTACCCCCAAATGTCAATCCATGTCTTACTATTTTAAACAATGCTGTTTGTTGACCAAATTGTATATGTGCTATTGTTTAGCCAAACTAATTTGGATATTGTTTAGTCTTAGATTAATTTGATCTGAGGATTTATTGGCAAACAAAATATAGAAAGTTTTATCAATGTTGAGGGTGAGTGTGTTGACAGTTAGCCAAAGATGGACTTTATTTAGTTCAGTATTCACTGTGACATTTAGAGCAAGGGGGTAGGACTGGAGAAAATGAAGGTTGTGTCGTCAGCAAATAGAATTGATTTAAGGTGTTGGGAGGCACTTGGAAGGTCATTAATGTAGATGAGAAAGAAGAGAGGGCCAAGTATGCTGCCCTGAGGAACACCAGTGTTGATGGGTTGGGTGGGAGAAATTGAATTATTCACAAAAACATACTGGAGCCTGTCAGTAAGGTAAGACTCAAGGTATTGCAGGGAGTGACCTTTGACTCCATAATGATGTAATTTAAGAAGAAGGTTTTGGTGGTTGACATTGCAAAAAGCCTTACGCAGGTCCACAAATAACCCAACAGGGAACTCATTTTTATCAAGAGCTGCATATATCAAGTTAATCATACTAATATGTGCATCGTTAGTGCTTTTTTTTAGGTCTGAAGCCATATTGACAAGAGCTAAGTATATTGAATTTCGCTAGATAAGAGTAAAGCTGCTTGTAGATTAGTTTTTCAAATGTTTTTGAAATGTTTGACAGAATTGATATAGGTCTGAAGTTGTTGACATCAGTGAGATCACCACATTTGTGGACAGGGGTTAATCTCGCTTTTTTATTAGAATATTTGGAAAGGTTAGGAGTTCAAGTAACTTGTTGTAGAGCAAAGCAATGGCAGGAGCTAAAGATCCGGAGGCTTTTATGTAAATTAGAGTTGGTATCTCCGCTAGCGCACTAGACTTAGTTTTAAGGGAAAGGATTATCTCATTAACGTCAGTGGAATTATCAGGTGTTAGGTACAGAGACTGCGGATAGTTACCTGTAAGATAGTCCTGAACTTTAGTACTGGAAGATGGAATATCATTAGCAAGGGATGACTCAATGGATGAGAAGAACCTATTGAATTCAATAGCAGTATCAGAGGCTGAAAGCAGACCATCGTTATTGGACAGGATTATTGGTTTGTTATTGAAAATCTTTTTTGATTTCAATATTTGTGAAATTGTGCTCCATGTTTCTTAATGTTGCCCTTTGTTTGGGTAAATATATCTTCGTAGTATTTAATTTTGGCTCCTCTAATTATTTTAGATAGCAATGATGAGTTATTCTTTGAAAATTCTTTGGAGACGATTCCTAACCTATACTTAGTAAAGTAAAGTAAAGTAAAGTAAATTTTATTCAGGAAAGTACATACATAGTTGATTTACAAACATAATGTTGGATTTATAGATAGAGCTAGTACATACAATACCTAAAGCCGCTAGTAGGCATAGCGTTTCTGGCAAGATGAGGTGGGGAAAAAACACTTACACTAAAACTTAATAGTAATTGAGCTTAAAGTATAAATTGCGTTAAAAAAAAAAGAGATAAAAAAGGGTGGGAACATGGTTGAAAACAGCCAATATACAAGTTGGTCAACAAACAGCATCGATTAAAAAGTAAGACATTTAGGGGTAAGGTAGGTTACATGGAGGTAATTAGGTAGTACTTAGCTTTCATCTTAAACTGGTTGGGAGAGGTACAGTCTTTAACATGGTTGGAAGGTCATTCCACATTCTGGGTCCCTTGATTTGTAGAGCATTTCTAGTTTGGTTAAGTCGTACTCTTGGAATATCAAATAGGATTGTTTCTGGTGTGGTGCCCATGGGTTCTGTTACAACCTTCTAAGAAGCTTTTAAGGTCAGGATTGACATTACAATTTAGAGTTTTAAATATATAGAGTACACATGAGAGGATGTGCAGTGACTTAATATCTAACATATTCAAGGATTTGAGTAAGGGTACCGAGTGATGTCTGGGGCCAGAGTGAGATATTGTTCTAATAGCAGCTTTGTGTTGAGTAATTAGAGGACGTAAATGATTTTGGGTAGTAGAACCCCAAGCACAATACCATAGTTGAGATAAGGATAGATGAGAGAGTAATAGAGCGTCACCAGGGCAGGGCGAGGTACATAATATCTGATCTAGAAAGAATGCCAACAGTTTTAGAAACTTTTTTTGCTATATTTAGAATGTGTCTCTGGAAATTCAGCTTATTGTCGATGAGGACACCAAGGAATTTACCATCAACTTTACTACTGATTTATATATTGTTTATTCTTAGATTAATTTAATTTGAGGATTAATACCAAACAAAATGTAGAAAGGTTTGTCAGTGGTAAGGGTGAGTTTGTGACTTTTTTGTGAGTTTGTGAGTGAATGACTTCTTCTCAAGGTCATTTTTTAGTAATAGATTTAAGTATCCCCTTTGTAAGCCAAGGATTGTTTAGCCTTTTAGTTGTGACTTGTTTCGTTAGCAAAGGACAGTGGATGTTATGAAGGCTGAGAGTTATTTGAAGAAATGATTGCACTGCTAGATTGATGTCCCCAATGTTACCTAATTCGGACTCCCAGTTGATATTTGCAGCAGCAGCTATAAAATTGCTTATAGAAGTTTCATTGTGCAGCCTAAAGCTTATCTTCCTTGTCTCTATTTATTTATTTATTTATTTATTTATGCATATACAAGAGGGTACATTGGAATGTGTGGATACATAAAATGGTAATTACAGTCTTGTAAAGCCACTAGTACGCGCAGCGTTTCGGGCAGGTCCTTAATCTAAGAAAATTTTAAGTAGGTAAATACTTGCAAGATTTATAAAAAAAATGATAACAGATACATGGCAAGAAAAAAAAAATAGAGAAAATTGTAGGTACAGTGGATTAAAGCACATAGGCAGCTAAGATTGATTGCAATGACAGCTTGAATGGTAGTTGACAAAAATTGGTAGGCAAAACAGCATATGGCTAGCACATAAAAGAAGACAGCAATGAACACAATGATAAGGTTGGTAGGGTTAAATACATAAAAATTAGGAGATTGGGTAACACTAGGTACAGAGCAAATTTAAAGCTCAGTGTAGGAAACTAAGAAGATGAAATCAGGTACTTTTTGGTTTTGTTTTTAAATAAGGCAAAACTTTTACAGTTTTTCAATTCACTAGGGAGTGAGTTCCATAGACTAGGTCCCTTAATTTGCATAGAGTGTTTACACAGATTAAGTTTGACCCTGGGGATATCAAAGAGATATTTATTTCTGGTGTGGTGAAAATGGGTCCTATTACATCCATCCAGGGAGAGTTTCAGAGCATGGTTTGCATTTAAAAACAGGGTTTTGTAAATGTAGTTGACACAGAGAATGTGTGGAGGGAGTTAATATTTAGCATTATTTAATATATTTCTAGAGGTGGTTTATTAATGTTGGTTAGGAGAAATGTGGGGTAATGGTCTGTAGTGCTATCAATGATTATTCCTGAAGTAAGCGGAGAGGTTATGTTGGTCAAGATGTGATCAAGAGCCGTGGCAGTACTATCAGTAATTCTTTTAGGTCTGGCGATTAAGAGTATGAGGAAGCAGGAATTCATACAGATAAGGAAACTAGCAGCAGGAGGGTTAATTCAGGCTCGCAGAGGTTATTATCTTATTATCATATTATTATTATTATATTTATTGTTATCATAATAATAATTATTATTATTTGGTCTTTTTCACCTTAAATAATAATAATTATCTTATTATCATATTATAATTATTTTATTTATTGTTATCATAATAATAATTATTATTATTTGGTCTTTTTCACCTTAAATAATAATATTATTAGTATTATTGTAATATTTATTAATCATATTGAGAAGTGAGATATAATTTAAGCCTGTAGACGCTGAAGCATTTGTAAACATGAGATGGTAGTTTTGGCGGGGCCTTGATTGTCCCTGGAGGTGCGGAAGGATTGTTTGTAACATAGTACTGGTGACGATGAGGAGTACTGGCGACGGTGAGAAGTACTGGTAACGACGAGAAGTACTGGTGACGGCGAGGAGTACTGGCGACGGTGAGAAGTATTGGGCGACGGTGAGAAATATTGGGCAACGGTGAGAAGTACTGGCGACGGTGAGAAGTATTGGGCGACGGTGAGAAAAACTGGGCAACGGTGAGAAGTACTGGCGACGGTGAGAAGTACTGAGCAACGGTGAGAAGTACTGCGACGGTGAGAAGTACTGAGCAACGGTGAGAAGTACTGAGCGACGGTGAGAAGTACTGAGCGACGGTGAGAAGTACTGAGCGACGGTGAGAAGTACTGAGCGACGGTGAAAAGTACTGAGCGACGGTGAGAAGTACTGGGAGACTGTGAGAAGTACTGGGAGACTGTGAGAAGTCCTAGGCTGCAATTGGAAATATTGGGCCATGGAGTGTTGAAACATTTTGGCCCTGTAAGGAGTATTGAACTATTCCACAGTTTAAGAAGCATTGAATCAATCGACACATTGAGGATATTTAACCAGTCCACGGTTTGAGGAGTACTGAATCTTTCGACGACTTGAGGAAGATGCCGAAGAGAGCATGTCCATTTGAGGAGTCTTTCAGGCCGCAGCTCAAGGTTCACGTTGGAGTAAAAGAAGTGGAGTCTGGCGTCTTGAAAAAGGACAAGATGAAGGCTGTTTATGGTGAGAGAAAATGAGGGGGGGAGGGGGGGGACAGGGTTGTCTTCTCCTTTGGATATTTAATTATTGTCATGAATTCAATTATTATTGACCCCATTTCTTGAGGTAATGTTTCATGTCATTTTAATAGAATAATTCAAAATTTGTTTTTCAAGTTCCTTCATGTGTGTATTGGTTAGAACATATGCTTCTTCCTAAATGAGGGATACATGATTCAAATCCTGATGATTTGGGAAATGCATGTTATTATGTACATAAGGCAGATTGTCAACATTAATTCTTTTTTGCATTAGGTAACCTAACTTAAATTTTAAAACTAATCCTGCATATGATAATTCACCCTAACCTGCTTGATACCTGCTTGATGGGTTCTGGGAGTTCTTCTACTCCCCAAGCCCAGCCCGAGGCCAGGCTTGACTTGTGAGAGTTTGGTCCACCAAGCTGTTGCTTGGAGCGGCCCACAGACCCACATACCCACCACAGCCTGGTTGGTCTGGAACTTCTTTTTGAAAACAGTCTAGTTTTCTCTTGAATATAATAATATAGCCTATATAATTTTAACAATTAGTAAACAAGCTATTGCAAAATACCTGCATACAATTGGACTATACCCATAATTGGGCACAGTGCCTACACCCTGTTCATTCCTATGTGCAGTTAGGCACAGTTCTTTCACTGTTCATTTCTGATCCCAGCAGTTGTTGGGGACCTACATTTACCTAGGTAACAATATTTATATTCTAGAGGTAACATGCAAGGCTGGGCTTTATAATATGTGAACTGGAAGGGAAAGTTCATAGTTATGTAATCGCTAGATAACACTCGAGTGAAGGAAATGTCTAAGTGGCTACAACTGATTTATTTTTACACTGCTGTCATGGACAATGACATAACAAGCACTCAGTGGTGATAAACTCAATCAACTTAGTTTTGACTCACAATCAGGGATCCCAGGATTGATTGCTGAGCATGGCTTAAGTTAAATAGGTACCTGGGGGGGGGTTAGGCAACTGTTGTGGGGTTGCATCTAGAGAGGGTCAGTAGTTTGACCTTGGAGGGTCAATAAAAACAGCCTTGGAGGGTATTGAACAACCTCAATACAATCCTAAAATATATATACTGTATACACAAGCTTCTTCTTCTTGACAAAACAAATTATACAAATGGTGATGTAGCAGGCAGTTGGTGGTGATCACACTATCAACTATAGAAGACAATGATGTAATGAGCACTTTGTGATCACTGTTATCAACTATAGAAAATGGTGAGGTGACAGGCACTTGGTGGTGATCACTCTACCAAATATAGCAATGGTGATGTAACAGGCACTGCTATACAGTACTAATATCACTAGACATGTGTTTTCAGTGAATTTATCATAAATTATAAGAACATAAGAAGAACATAAGAACAAAGGCAACTGCAGAAGGCCTATGGCCCATACGAGGCAGCTCCTATTTATAACCACCCAATCCCATCATATACATGTCCAACCCATGCTTGAAACAATCGAGGGACCCCACCTCCACAATGTTACGCGGCAATTGGTTCCACAATCAACAACCCTGTTACTGAACCAGTATTTACCCAAGTCTTTCCTAAATCTAAACTTATCCAATTATACCCATTGTTTCGCGTTCTGTCCTGTGTTGATACTTTCAATACCTATTAATATCCCCTTTGTTATGTCCATTCATCCACTTGTAAACCTCTATCATGTCACCCCTAACTCTTCGCCTTTCCAGTGAATGCAAATTAAGCTTTGTTAATCTTTCTTCATATGAAAGATTTATCAGTATTATGTTCTTTGCTTTAAATGCTTTTTCTTCATTATAACTGTTAGAGTTTAACACAAATGATCAGAATTAGTTTTCATCTTAAGACACTTTTCTCTTTTGAGATCTTCATTATTCATATAAAAAAATTTTTTGCATGGTTTAATCACCATGAGATGATGGAGATCTTTTAACACATTCCCCAATTTCAGATCGAACATTAAACCTCTTGTTCTGTGGTGCTAAAAATGTGATGAACAACAATGCAGTGGAGAAAATGGATGCCAGTCCTACTGGTCAGACAAACACCAACAGTCAAAACACCCTACATCAGCTGGTCTTGACAGTGCTGGAACTCTTGCTCGACCACAATCACTTTCACAGGTTAGCCTCATTAAGACTATTATCCATTTCTGAGTTATACAGGATTAATAAAACATTTAGGTTTTGCTGTTTATTATGAACTAATTACCTAAGTGTAATACCTAAGTGTAGTTACAGGATGAGAGCTACGCTCGTGGTGTCCCGTCTTCCAGCACTCTTTGTCATATAACGCTTTGAAACTACTGACGGTCTTGGCCTCCACCAACTTTCCCCCAACTTGTTCCAACCGTCTACCACTCTGTTTGCGAAAGTGAATTTTCTTATATTTCTTCGGCATCTGTGTTTAGCCAGTTTATATCGATGACCTCTTGTTCTTGAAGTTCCAGGTCTCAGGAAATCCTTCCTGTCGATTTTATCATTCCTGTTACTATTTTGTATGTAGTGATCATATCGCCCTCGCCTGGACATCTTATTGTGTAATTTTCGATTCAACATCAACACAAGATTTTGAAAGAAAAATTTACAACATACTGTACACTCAGTCCCGGGTCCAGACTCTCTTAATTCATTATTTATAAAGAAATGCAAACTACCAGTAGCACAGGCCACAGGCGCACTGTATAGTGTGGAGGAAGAGCGTCGGCATGGGGTGATACCAGATGCACTTAAATCAGAAGACATGGCTCCCCCTACACAAGGGAGGGAGCAAAGCATTGGCTAAGAATTATCGACAGTTACACTAACGTCCACATAATAAAAATATTTGAGAGAGAGTGATCAGGAGACAGGTCACCAGTTTCATGGAGACCAATGACCTCCACAGCTCAGGCCAATATGGATTTAGAGCAGGAAGATCATACCTCTAGTAGCTACTTTACCACTATGACAAAATCATGAGGCATTGGAAGAAAAACAAAATGCAGATGTGGTGTACATGGACTTTGCAAAGGCATTCGATTAATGTGACCATGGAGTGATAC
>WNGS01001312.1:63778446-63793042 GCA_020271785.1 Procambarus virginalis | reverse complement strand
AGTTTTGACTGGGCAGCAGAAAATAACATGATGTTTAACCCTTAAAGGGCTCAACATAGGGGGTGGAACCAAAAAAATTATTTGATTTGTGTGAAAATTATTAAAATGTAAACAAATATCCAACTTACTGGCTTCAGCGTCGTGAAAGTTTCGTCAAAATATTGTAGAAATTGATTGTAGGGAATTGATTTGTAGAAATTGATTTCAGATGAATTATTTTTAAAAAGAAGAACGTTTTGTTGTAAGAACAGCTCCTATTAACTGGAACTTAAGGATAATGCAAGTAATAAAAGAGATGCAAGCACATGTCCAACGTACAAAGAAGTAAGAAAATAGTCAAGAAGTATGTCCACAAGTGGATATTCAGCTGGTGCCTTTATAGCATGACTGAGTAATACAGAGCATTGCTGAGTAATACAGAGCATTGCTGCTGTAATACAAATAACACGAATAGTAGTCCGTGGAGTATTGCTTGATTATGCTCTATTTTGTTATACATTATATCATATAAATACATCTCCTAATGTCTAATATTTGTACTTCACCAATGGATCCCAAAAGAATTTTTTTTTTAAGAGGGCAATTTTTCCTTTCTTGTCGTTTTTCTTGCCTTTGTTTTCATGTATCTGATTTTGTTGTAATCCTCTACATCCTGGATAATCCATCACGTCGTCTCTTAACTATGTGGAAGATAAATTGAAATTGGGCAACGTCTTGGTGTTGCAACATCTTGGTGTTGCAACGTCTTGGTGTTGCAACATCTTGGTGTTGCAACATCTTGGTGTTGCAACATCTTGGTGTTGCAACATCTTGGTGTTGCAACATCTTGGTGTTGCAACATCTTGGTGCTGCAACATCTTGGTGCTGCAACATCTTGGTGCTGCAACATCTTGGTGTTGCAACATCTTGGTGTTGCAACATCTTGGTGTTGCAACGTCTTGGTGTTGCAACGTCTTGGTGCTGCAACATCTTGGTGTTGCAACGTCTTGAAGAGGACTCTTCTGGGAACACTAATGTGCCCCAAAACACCTCTGAAGTGTTCCTTGGTGTCTTGAACACCTCTGAAGTGTTCCTTGGTGTCTTGAACACCTCTGGAGTGTTCCTTGGTGGCTTGAACACCTCTGGAGTGTTCCTTGGTGGCTTGAACACCTCTGGAGTGTTCCTTGGTGGCTTGAACACCTCTGGAGTGTCCCTTGGTGGCTTGAACACCTCTGGAGTGTCCCTTGGTGTCTTGAACACCTCTGGAGTGTCCCTTGGTGTCTTGAACACCTCTGGAGTGTCCCTTGGTGTCTTGAACACCTCTGAAGTGTTCCTTGGTGTCTTGAACACCTCTGGAGTGTCCCTCGGTGTCTTGAACACCTCTGGAGTGTTCCTTGGTGTCTTGAACACCTCTGGAGTGTCCCCTTGGTGTCTTGAACACCTCTGGAGTGTCCCCTTGGTGTCTTGAACACCTCTGGAGTGTTCCTTTGTGTCTTGAACACCTCTGGAGTGTTCCTTGGTGTCTTGAACACCTCTGGAGTGTTCCTTGGTGTCTTGAACACCTCTGAAGTGTTCCTTGGTGTCTTGAACACCTCTGAAGTGTTCCTTGGTGTCTTGAACACCTCTGAAGTGTTCCTTGGTGTCTTGAACACCTCTGGAGTGTTCCTTGGTGTCTTGAACACCTCTGAAGTGTCCTTGGTGTCTTGAACACCTCTGGAGTGTCCCTCGGTGTCTTGAACACCTCTGGAGTGTTCCTTGGTGTCTTGAACACCTCTGGAGTGTCCCTTGGTGTCTTGAACACCTCTGGAGTGTCCCCTTGGTGTCTTGAACACCTCTGGAGTGTTCCTTTGTGTCTTGAACACCTCTGGAGTGTTCCTTGGTGTCTTGAACACCTCTGGAGTGTTCCTTGGTATCTTGAACACCTCTGAAGTGTCCCTTGGTGTCTTGAACACCTCTGGAGTGTCCCTTGGTGTCTTGAACACCTCTGGAGTGTTCCTTGGTGTCTTGAACACCTCTGGAGTGTCCCCTTGGTGTCTTGAACACCTCTGGAGTGTTCCTTGGTGTCTTGAACACCTCTGGAGTGTTCCTTGGTGTCTTGAACACCTCTGGAGTGTTCCTTGGTGTCTTGAACACCTCTGAAGTGTCCCCTTGGTGTCTTGAACACCTCTGGAGTGTCCCCTTGGTGTCTTGAACACCTCTGGAGTGTCCCTTGGTGTCTTGAACACCTACCTCTGGAGTGTTCCTTGGTGTCTTGAACACCTCTGGAGTGTTCCTTGGTGTCTTGAACACCTCTGGAGTGTTCCTTGGTGTCTTGAACACCTCTGGAGTGTTCCATGGTGTCTTGAACACCTCTGGAGTGTTCCTTGGTGTCTTGAACACCTCTGGAGTGTTCCTTGGTGTCTTGAACACCTCTGGAGTGTTCCTTGGTGTCTTGAACACCTCTGGAGTGTTCTTTGGTGTCTTGAACACCTCTGGAGTGTTCCTTGGTGTCTTGAACACCTCTGGAGTGTTCCTTGGTGTCTTGAACACCTCTGGAGTGTCCCCTTGGTGTCTTGAACACCTCTGGAGTGTCCCCTTGGTGTCTTGAACACCTCTGGAGTGTCCCCTTGGTGTCTTGAACACCTCTGGAGTGTCCCCTTGGTGTCTTGAACACCTCTGGAGTGTCACTTGGTGTCTTGAACACCTCTGGAGTGTTCCTTGGTGTCTTGAACACCTCTGGAGTGTTCCCTTGGTGTCTTGAACACCTCTGGAGTGTTCTCTTGGTGTCTTGAACACCTCTGGAGTGTTCCCTTGGTGTCTTGAACACCTCTGGAGTGTCCCTTTGGAGTTTTGAACACCTCTGGAGTGTCCCTTGGTGTCTTGAACACCTCTGGAGTGTCCCTTGGTGTCTTGAACACCTCTGGAGTGTCCCTTGGTGTCTTGAACACATCTGGAGTGTCCCTTGGTGTCTTGAACACCTCTGGAGTGTTGCTTGGTGTCTTGAACACCTCTGGAGTGTTGCTTGGTGTCTTGAACACCTCTGGAGTGTTCCTTGGTGTCTTGAACACCTCTGGAGCTCCCTGAGGTACCCCTAGGTAACCTTTTCATGTCTAGGGAACCCCATCTAGGGGTATCTTTGGGTACCTCTGGATACCACGAGGAACCCCAAGGCATTCTAAAGACTCCAGAGCCCCTCTGGATACCACGAGGGATTGTGAGCACCGCTGGAGTACCACGAAGAATCCTAAGCTGCCTCTGGAGTACCCCTGGAGGTACCGTAAGGAGGTTTTGAGTGCCCTGGGCAGCGGGGTCGTGTCTCCTGGCCGGCCCTGAGGATTACATGTCGCTCCTCTCACACCTCACATGCCTGCGCCTCCACGCTAATATTGGTGTACCCTTCACAGGGTAGAGAGGGAGGGAGATAGACAGATAGAAAGATGGATAGATAGATAGATAGATAGATAGACAAATATCAGGAGAATGAAACACTTCCACAATGAGTTACCATGAAGGTGTAAGAAAGACCCAGTAACACCCATGTAAATTTAATATCTCGTTTTTTTTGTTTACATTCCATTCCAGTCCAGTTTTATATTTACACGTGGAATTGGGTGGTTTAATTTGGCTGTTATTACCGTTATTGAGTCCATCGTGTTTATATAATGTGACTCAGAGAGGCATTTACCACCCCCCCCCCCCCCCACCTGGTAGTTTATGGATTCAGATTAGCTTTAGTAAGTGATATATCTTGAACCCCTATATAATTTGTTCCTGTATTTACCTGGTTGGTAAATTATTCATATATATATATATATATATATATATATATATATATATATATATATATATATATATATATATGTCGTACCTAGTAGCCAGAACGCCCTTCTCAGCCTACTATGCAAGGCCCGATTTGCCTAATAAGCCAAGTTTTCATGAATTATTGTTTTTTCGACTACCTAACCTACCTAACCTAACCTAACTTTTTCGGCTACCTAACCTAACCTAACCTAACCTATAAAGATAGGTTAGGTTAGGTAGGGTTGGTTAGGTTCGGGCATATATCTACGTTAGTTTTAACTCCAGTAAAATAAAATTGACCTCATACATAATGAAATGGGTAGCTTTATCATTTCACAAGAAAAAAAATAGAAAAAATATATTAATTCAAGAAAACTTGGCTTATTAGGCAAATCGGGCCTTGCATAGTTGGCTGAGAAGTGCGTTCTGGCTACTAGGTACGACATATATATATATATATATATATATATATATATATATATATATATATATATATATATATGTATATATATATATATATATATATATATATATATATATATATATATATATATATATATATATATATATATATAATATGAGAGTGTCAGACCACGGAGGAAAATTGAAACAGGAATTTCCTTAAGTACTTTCGTATATTAATATAGTCACTCCTTTTGAAGATGTATTAATATACGAAAGTACTTAAGGAAATTCCTGTTTCAATTTTCCTCCGTGGTCTGACACTGTCATATACATATATATATATATATATATATATATATATATATATATATATATATATAATATGGCTTAAAATATATACCCATCATAACTCCATGACGTTTTCTCCTTCATTGATCTAAAGTCTGTTTTTAGTCCAATCAAGTAGTAATTATACCCAATCAAGTAGTAATTATACCCAATCAAGCCAATCAAGTAGTTATATCATATCTAATTACTAAAGCTGACATTCAGGCTAAACTATTGAATTAAGTTAGTCTATCTGATTTACCTGAGAGCCACTAACACTAGTGGCCTCGACGAGGACAGGAAGCCGGCGGCTTGTCCCCCCCCATAGGAGACAGGGTGGGGGAATAGAGAGGAGATCTATCCAGGAGATCATGCCAGCTTCCTCATCAATGAGTTTACTAGACTCTAAGGTAGTCTACAACGACCTCCTGGAGCATTATAGAGCTGTCATCTATCATCCTGGCGACATGTGTATGGTAGTAAAGGGAACCGGTCGGCCGAGCGGACAGCACGCTGGTCACGTGATCCTGTGGTCCCGGGTTCGATCCCGGGCGCCGGAGAAAACCAAGGGGCAGAGTTTCTTTCACCCTATGCCTCCTGTTACTAGCAGTAAATAGGTACCTGGGAGTTAGACAGCTGTCACGGGCTGATTCCTGGGGGGTGTAGGCCTGGTCGAGGACCGGGCTGCGGGGACACTAAAGCCCCGAAATCATCTCAAGATAACCTCTCAAGATAACCTTACAGATGATAACAGGGGCATCTGTTATCATCTGTAAGGTGGTGGCTACAGATCCCATTGACTCCTTGCCTGAAACTTTGGCTAGGGGACATAGAAGTACGCCGGGTGGTACTTTCTAGTTGTGTAAACTAGCGAGATAGGTCGTTATAATGTGGGTTAGTTAGCTGTGGAACTAGCGAGGAAGACAGGTGTAGTGGAGGGTAGTTAGCTGAGTAACTAGCGAGGAAGACAGGTGTAGTGGAGGGCAGTTAGCTGAGTAACTAGCGAGGAAGACAGGTGTAGTGGAGGGTAGTTAGCTGTGGAACTAGCGAGGAAGACAGGTGTAGTGGAGGGTAGTTAGCTGAGTAACTAGCGAGGAAGACAGGTGTAGTGGAGGGCAGTTAGCTGAGTAACTAGCGAGGAAGACAGGTGTAGTGGAGGGTAGTTAGCTGTGGAACTAGCGAGGTAGACAGGTGTAGTGGAGGGTAGTTAGCTGTGTAGCGAGGAAGACAGGTGTAGTGGAGGGTAGTTAGCTGTGGAACTAGCGAGGAAGACAGGTGTAGTGGAGGGTAGTTAGCTGTGGAACTAGCGAGGAAGACAGGTGTAGTGGAGGGTAGTTAGCTGTGGAACTAGCGAGGAAGACAGGTGTAGTGGAGGGCAGTTAGCTGTGTAACTAGCGAGGAAGACAGGTGTAGTGGAGGGTAGTTAGCTGTGGAACTAGCGAGGAAGACAGGTGTAGTGGAGGGTAGTTAGCTGTGGAACTAGCGAGGAAGACAGGTGTATGGGAGGGTAGTTAGCTGTGGAACTAGCGAGGAAGACAGGTGTAGTGGAGGGTAGTTAGCTGTGGAACTAGCGAGGAAGACAGGTGTAGTGGAGGGCAGTTAGCTGTGGAACTAGCGAGGAAGACAGGTGTAGTGGAGGGCAGTTAGCTGTGTAACCAGCGAGGAAGACAGGTGTAGTGGAGGGTAGTTAGCTGTGGAACTACGCCGCGAGTGTGTGATCCTGACAATGTCAATGTCGGCGTCTTGACATTGTGGCTCAGGATTGAGAGGTAATATATGTAGAGGCTTATTGGCTGGGATTATTTGTTCTCTCTCTCTCTCTCTCTCTCTCTCTCTCTCTCTCTCTCTCTCTCTCTCTCTCTCTCTCTCTCACGTCAATCCCTCTAAGGAGGGTCCAGTAATCCTGTCCTTCACTCGGCCGCCACGAACTGCTCCTCAAGCCATTGGCCTCAAAGATGGTTACCGACACGCACTAACACACACGACCATGGTGAGTGGCAGCACTAACACACACGACCATGGTGAGTGGCAGCACTAACACACCACCATGGTGACTGGCAGCACTAACACACGACCATGGTGAGTGGCAGCACTAACACACGACCATGGTGAGTGGCAGCACTAACACACCACCATGGTGAGTGGCAGCACTAACACACGACCATGGTGAGTGGCAGCACTAACACACCACCATGGTGAGTGGCAGCACTAACACTCCACCATGGTGAGTGGCAGCACTAACACACCACCATGGTGAGTGGCAGCACTAACACACGACCATGGTGAGTGGCAGCACTAACACTCCACCATGGTGAGTGGCAGCACTAACACTCCACCATGGTGAGTGGCAGCACTAACACACGACCATGGTGAGTGGCAGCACTAACACTCCACCATGGTGAGTGGCAGCACTAACACACCACCATGGTGAGTGGCAGCACTAACACACGACCATGGTGAGTGGCAGCACTAACACTCCACCAAGGTGAGTGGCAGCACTAACACAGCACCATGGTGAGTGGCAGCACTAACACTCGACCATGGTGAGTGGCAGCACTAACACACGACCATGGTGAGTGGCAGCACTAACACTCGACCATGGTGAGTGGCAGCACTAACACACCACCATGGTGAGTGGCAGCATTAACACACGACCATGGTGAGTGGCAGCACTAACACTCGACCATGGTGAGTGGCAGCACTAACACACGACCATGGTGAGTGGCAGCACTAACACTCCACCATGGTGAGTGGCAGCACTAACACACGACCATGGTGAGTGGCAGCACTAACACTCGACCATGGTGAGTGGCAGCACTAACACTCCACCATGGTGAGTGGCAGCACTAACACTCCACCATGGTGAGTGGCAGCACTAACACTCCACCATGGTGAGTGGCAGCACTAACACACGACCATGGTGAGTGGCAGCACTAACACTCCACCATGGTGAGTGGCAGCACTAACACTCCACCATGGTGAGTGGCAGCACTAACACTCCACCATGGTGAGTGGCAGCACTAACACACGACCATGGTGAGTGGCAGCACTAACACTCCACCATGGTGAGTGGCAGCACTAACACTCCACCATGGTGAGTGGCAGCACTAACACACGACCATGGTGAGTGGCAGCACTAACACTCCACCATGGTGAGTGGCAGCACTAACACTCCACCATGGTGAGTGGCAGCACTAACACACGACCATGGTGAGTGGCAGCACTAACACTCCACCATGGTGAGTGGCAGCACTAACACACGACCATGGTGAGTGGCAGCACTAACACTCCACCATGGTGAGTGGCAGCACTAACAGACGACCATGGTGAGTGGCAGCACTAATACACGACCATGTTGAGTGGCAGCACTAACACTCCACCATGGTGAGTGGCAGCACTAACACTCGACCATGGTGAGTGGCAGCACTAACACACGACCATGGTGAGTGGCAGCACTAACACTCCACCATGTTGAGTGGCAGCACTAACACTCCACCATGGTGAGTGGCAGCACTAACACTCCACCATGGTGAGTGGCAGCACTAACACTCGACCATGGTGAGTGGCAGCACTAACACACGACCATGGTGAGTGGCAGCACTAACACTCCACCATGGTGAGTGGCAGCACTAACAGACGACCATGGTGAGTGGCAGCACTAATACACGACCATGTTGAGTGGCAGCACTAACACTCCACCATGGTGAGTGGCAGCACTAACACTCGACCATGGTGAGTGGCAGCACTAACACTCCACCATGGTGAGTGGCAGCACTAACACTCGACCATGGTGAGTGGCAGCACTAACACTCCACCATGTTGAGTGGCAGCACTAACACACGACCATGGTGAGTGGCAGCACTAACACTCCACCATGTTGAGTGGCAGCACTAACACACGACCATGGTGAGTGGCAGCACTAACACTCCACCATGTTGAGTGGCAGCACTAACACTCCACCATGGTGAGTGGCAGCACTAACACTCCACCATGGTGAGTGGCAGCACTAACACTCCACCATGGTGAGTGGCAGCACTAACACTCCACCATGGTGAGTGGCAGCACTAACACTCGACCATGGTGAGTGGCAGCACTAACACTCCACCATGGTGAGTGGCAGCACTAACACTCGACCATGGTGAGTGGCAGCACTAACACTCCACCATGGTGAGTGGCAGCACTAACACTCCACCATGGTGAGTGGCAGCACTAACACTCCACCACTCCACCATGGTGAGTGGCAGCACTAACACTCCACCATGTTGAGTGGCAGCACTAACACTCGACCATGGTGAGTGGCAGCACTAACACTCCACCATGGTGAGTGGCAGCACTAACACTCCACCATGGTGAGTGGCAGCACTAACACTCCACCATGGTGAGTGGCAGCACTAACACTCCACCATGGTGAGTGGCAGCACTAACACTCCACCATGGTGAGTGGCCGCACTAACACTCCACCATGGTGAGTGGCAGCACTAACACTCCACCATGGTGAGTGGCAGCACTAACACACCACCATGGTGAGTGGCAGCACTAACACACCACCATGGTGAGTGGCAGCACTAACACACGACCATGGTGAGTGGCATCACTAACACTCCACCATGGTGAGTGGCAGCACTAACACACCACCATGGTGAGTGGCAGCACTAACACACGACCATGGTGAGTGGCAGCACTAACACACGACCATGGTGAGTGGCAGCACTAACACACCACCATGGTGAGTGGCAGCACTAACACACCACCATGGTGAGTGGCAGCACTAACACACCACCATGGTGAGTGGCAGCACTAACACACACCACCATGGTCAGTGGCAGCACTAACAGACGCTTAAGGAAAAAGACTCATCAGTAAACTTTTCTAAATTACCATTAATTCCCTCACGATGATGAGGGACTCTCCTTCTCTCATTCACGATATGAGAGAGCGAGGCTTCAGCACCAGAGAGGCCACTAGAGATGGTGGCCCATCAGGTAAATTCAGGCATAATGTCAATATTCTCACCCCCCCCCCCCCCTCCCTCCTTTCCCCCACTCAGCCCAACCTGATGGAGAACCAGAAGGTGGCAGCCACAACACAAGACGTTCAGCCATCAAACACCTTCGTGCAGACGCACCCATAAGAGCATTCATTGCACTTGCATTTGCAACAGGTTCGCTTAACTTGGAGGGGGACTACCAAGGGAAAACGCTAAGCCATTATGACTATATAGCACTGGAAGGGTCAGGATAAGGATTTGGGATGGGACGGGGGGAAGGAATGGTGCCCCACCCACTTGATGGACGGTCGGGGATTGAACGCCGACCTGCATGAAGCGAGAGCGTCGCTCTAACGTCCAGCCTGCTCGTGAAAATCAAGTCAAGCGACTATATGAAGGCTCTGGTACACTGTTGGCCCCAGCGTTAGCCTGTTATAATAAATATTAATAATTTATTTAGAAAATATTCAAGAGACGTAGTTTAATACAGGGAGTTAGTTGATACAGCGGGTGTATGTTTAATACAGCAATTAATACAGGGAGTTAGTTGATACAGCGGCTGTATGTTTAATACAGCAACTAATACAGGGAGTTAGTTGATACAGCGGTGTATGTTTAATACAACAACTAATACAGGGAGTTAGTTGATACAGCGGGTGTATGTTTAATACAACAACTAATACAGGGAGTTAGTTGATACAGCGGGTGTATGTTTAATACAACAACTAATACAGGGAGTTAGTTGATACAGCGGGTGTATGTTTAATACAACAACTAATACAGGGAGTTAGTTGATACAGCGGGTGTATGTTTAATACAACAACTAATACAGGGAGTTAGTTGATACAGCGGGTGTATGTTTAATACAACAATTAATACAGGGAGTTAGTTGATACAGCGGGTGTATGTTTAATACAACAACTAATACAGGGAGTTAGTTGATACAGCGGGTGTATGTTTAATACAATAACTAATACAGGGAGTTAGTTGATACAGCGGGTGTATGTTTAATACAACAACTAATACAGGGAGTTAGTTGATACAGCGGCTGTATGTTTAATACAATAACTAATACAGGGAGTTAGTTGATACAGCGGGTGTATGTTTAATACAACAACTAATACAGGGAGTTAGTTGATACAGCGGCTGTACGTTTAATACAGCAACTAATACAAGGAGTTAGTTGATACAGCGGGTGTATGTTTAATACAACAACTAATACAGGGAGTTAGTTGATACAGCGGGTGTATGTTTAATACAGCAACTAATACAGGGAGTTAGTTGATACAGCGGGTGTATGTTTAATACAGTAATACAGGGAGTTAGTTGATACAGCGGGGTGTATGTTTAATACAACAACTAATACAGGGAGTTAGTTGATACAGCGGGTGTATGTTTAATACAGTAATACAGGGAGTTAGTTGATACAGCGGGTGTATGTTTAATACAACAACTAATACAGGGGGTTAGTTGATACAGCGGCTGTATGTTTAATACAATAACTAATACAGGGAGTTAGTTGATACAGCGGGTGTATGTTTATACAACAACTAATACAGGAGTTAGTTGATACAGCGGGTGTATGTTTAATACAATAACTAATACAGGGGTTAGTTGATACAGCGGGTGTATGTTTAATACAACAACTAATACAGGGAGTTAGTTGATACAGCGGGTGTATGTTTAATACAACAAACTAATACAGGGAGTTAGTTGATACAGCGGGTGTATGTTTAATACAACAACTAATACAGGGAGTTAGTTGATACAGCGGGTGTATTTTAATACAGTAATACAGGGAGGTAGTTGATACAGCGGGTGTATGTTTAATACAACAACAATCTAACAGGGGGGTTAGTGATACAGCGGCTGTATGTTTAATACAATAACTAATAATACAGGAGTTAGTTGATACAGCGGGTGTATGTTTAATACAACAACTAATACAGGGGGTTAGTTGATACAGCGGGTGTATGTTTAATACAACAACTAATACAGGGAGTTAGTTGATACAGCGGGTGTATGTTTAATACAACAATAATACAGGGAGTTAGTTGATACAGCGGGTGTATGTTTAATACAATAACTAATACAGGGAGTTAGTTGATACAGCGGCTGTATGTTTAATACAACAACTAATACAGGGAGTTAGTTGATACAGCGGGTGTATGTTTAATACAACAACTAATACAGGGAGTTAGTTGATACAGCGGCTGTATGTTTAATACAACACTAATACAGGGAGTTAGTTGATACAGCGGGTGTATGTTTAATACAATAACTAATACAGGGAGTTAGTTGATACAGCGGGTGTATGTTTAATACAACAACTAATACAGGGAGTTAGTTGATACAGCGGCTGTATGTTTAATACAATAACTAATACAGGGAGTTAGTTGATACAGCGGGTGTATGTTTAATACAGCAACTAATACAGGGAGTTGATACAGCGGTTGTATGTTTAATACAACAACTAATACGCAGACCACTTCAGGCATATCTTAAACTAATTCGGTTAAATTATTTAAGGTTTGAATGAGGTAGAATTGGGGGAAGCGTTTGATACGAGCAGCAAGGGATCTTGTGGAGTGTTCAAGGAATTAAACAAATAATATTCAGATTTTATGATAACGAAGAAAGGTACAGACTTCTTCATTACAGAAGCTGTAGTTTTAGCAGCATTTACAGATACAGTATTTAATATTTACAATAACAGCAAAGCACAAAATTGACTTATTTTGGATGGGGAAATATGAGTGACATTTCTTGCATTAGATTAAATAGATATTTCTTAGTCTGTTTTAATCTGGTTGAGCGAAGGACAGTTATTAATTACATTTGGAAGAATCATTCCACAATTTGGGACCCAAAGTTTGCCATGCAGGTCTACTGTAGCTGAGTAACACTCATGATGTATGAAATAGCTCTTTGTTTCTGGCGTGGGTGCCCATGGGTGCCGTCACAGCCCTCTAGGTACACTTTGGGGTCAGCATTAGCACTGAACTTCACACTTGTACACACGTCCCGGGGTAGACTTGAGAGAGTGTGTGAGAACAGTGACTTGATAGTGAACATTTTCAAGGATTTTCCGCGAGTGCTGAATGGTGGTGTTTGTTATTGTTGTGGTTGTTGTTGTGTGTTGAATGTTGAAACGTTGTACGTAACTTTGAGTTGTTGATCCCCCCCCCCCACCCTCCCACCAGAGTGATCTGAGAGTGATCTGAGCACAGAGGTGTTGACAACACAGTGTTGCCAGGGGAACGACAAGCTGCGGATCATTGGATTTTAGACCAAAACCTAATGTTTTATAAGAATTTTTTTTTCTATATAGGGACCGAATTTCAGTTTGTTGTCAATGGAAATAAACAAGAAATTTCCAATCTTCTCTGCTTCTAATCTCTGTATTGTTAAATTTGATCTCAATATGATTCGTTAACTTATTCCCAAGCAATATGTAAAACATTCTTTCAGTGATTAATTGTTCATAAATCCACAATGGCCGTGATGAGGATTCGAACCTGCGTCCGAGAGGATCCCAGACACTGCCTTAATCGACTGAGCTACGACACGGTTAAAAGAATTGCAACCGGGAAATCATCCTGACCTACCACGGGTCCTGCAGCCTCTCCGAGACACAAACCAGGTTTTTACACAGTTCCCCCCATACACCCGAGCTCTGCCAATAAGCTGTTCTGCCTCTTCGCCCTTACTGCATTACAGAAATCACAATAGCGTGATGCATCAAATGAACAAATCCGCAAGAACAAACCCTTGTGGCTTTGTTCATTTGATCCATCACGCTATTGTGATTTCTGTGTGGTAAGTTGTTCTTAGTCGTCGGCCATCAATTGTTTTTTAATTATTAACTGTGATACTTAGAACAAGTATCACAGTGAATGGTTTTTTTTATTTAATTCATTATCCACTGTGATATTTAGTGGGTTAGTAAGTGGGTTAGTAAGTGGGTTAGTAAGTGGGTTAGTAAGTGGGTTAGTAAGTGGGTTAGTAAGTGGGTTAGTAAGTGGGTTAGTAACTGGGTTAGTAAGTGGGTTAGTAAGTGGGTTAGTAACTGGGTTAGTAAGTGGGTTAGTAAGTGGGTTAGTAAGTGGGTTAGTAAGTGGGTTAGTAACTGGGTTAGTAACTGAGTTAGTAAGTGGGTTAGTAACTGAGTAAGTGGGTTAGTAACGGGTTAGTAAGTGGGTTAGTAAGTGGGTTAGTAAGTGGGTTAGTAACTGGGTTAGTAAGTGGGTTAGTAAGTGGGTTAGTAAGTGGGTTAGTAAGTGGGTTAGTAACTGGGTTAGTAAGTGGGTTAGTAAGTGGGTTAGTAAGTGGGTTAGTAAGTGGGTTAGTAAGTGGGTTAGTAACTGGGTTAGTAAGTGGGTTAGTAAGTGGGTTAGTAAGTGGGTTAGTAAGTGGGTTAGTAAGTGGGTTAGTAACTGGGTTAGTAACTGGGTTAGTAACTGGGTTAGTAACTGGGTTAGTAACTGAGTTAGTAACTGAGTTAGTAACTGAGTTAGTAACTGGGTTAGTAAGTGGGTTAGTAAGTGGGTTAGTAACTGGGTTAGTAACTGGGTTAGTAAGTGGGTTAGTAAGTGGGTTAGTAACTGGGTTAGTAAGTGGGTTAGTAAGTGAGTTAGTAAGTGGGTTAGTAACTGAGTTAGTAAGTGGGTTAGTAAGTGGGTTAGTAACTGGGTTAGTAAGTGGGTTAGTAAGTGGGTTAGTAAGTGGGTTAGTAACTGGGTTAGTAAGTGGGTTAGTAACTGAGTTAGTAAGTGGGTTAGTAACTGGGTTAGTAAGTGGGTTAGTAACTGGGTTAGTAACTGAGTTAGTAAGTGGGTTAGTAACTGAGTTAGTAAGTGGGTTAGTAAGTGGGTTAGTAAGTGGGTTAGTAAGTGGGTTAGTAACTGGGTTAGTAATGAGTTAGTAACTGGGTTAGTAACTGGGTTAGTAACTGGGTTAGTAAGTGGGTTAGTAACTGGGTTAGTAAGTGGGTTAGTAACTGGGTTAGTAACTGAGTTAGTAAGTGGGTTAGTAACTGGGTTAGTAAGTGGGTTAGTAACTGAGTTAGTAACTGAGTTAGTAAGTGGGTTAGTAAGTGGGTTAGTAAGTGGGTTAGTA
>WNGS01001312.1:63740784-63765798 GCA_020271785.1 Procambarus virginalis | reverse complement strand
GTTAGGTAGGGTTGGTTAGGTTAGGTTAGGTAAGATTGGTTAGATCGGTTAGTTAGGTTCGGTTAAGATAGGTTAGGTTAGGTTAGGTTAGGTAGGGTTGGTTAGGTTAGGTTAGGTTAGGTTAGGTAGGGTTGGTTAGGTTCGGTCATATATCTACGTTGTTTTAACTCAAATTTAAACAAATTTACTCATACATAATGAAATGGATAGCTTTATCATTTCATAAGAAAAAAATAGAAAAATATATAAATTCAGGAAAACTTGGCTTATTAGACAAATCGGGCCTTGCATAGTAGTCCGAGTACTGCATTCTGGCTACTAGTATATATATGACATATATATATGACAGTGTCAGACCACGGAGGAAAATTGAAACAGGAATTTCCTTAAGTACTTTCGTATATTAATACATCTTCAGAAGGAGTAATTGGGTGTACGCTTTCTGAAGATGTATTAATATACAAAGTACTCAAGGAAATTCCTGTTTCAATTTTCCTCCGTGGTCTGACACTGTCACATTTTTAATCACGTGTTTATTTTCGTGATATACACACACACGACATTATATTATATATATATATATATATATATATATATATATATATATATATATATATATATATAAAGAACTTCATATTAACACAGACTTTGTCACATAAACCTTCACAAGGTTAGGTTAGGTTCCTCTTGATAAGGTGCAGCGTGTAGGTCAAATAAGCGTCAGCCTCGGCTTAAGGTGTCCCGGCTTGCATGCTCTACACGGGTGGGCGATAATACCACTTATTCCTATTTAATAAAAACGATATTTTAATTCCTCGTTGACAAAAAGTCGCTGTAAGGGGCTTACCTCCGACAACAAGTACTCGCGCGATTGTGCGCTAACTTGAGAACTCATTAAGTTATGAGTGTGCGTGAGGTAGTCGCGGGCGAGGTGGTCGCGCGGGCAACTTACTACCAACTCCGTGGGATTATTGGCTAAGATATTGCGTGTAAGTTGTACCCGCCCGCCACCAGAAGTCTTCGCTAAATCGCCTTTTTATTGAGGCTTTTATTTTTTTCTTACCCCAGATGGCGCTGTTGGCGCGCGGGAGGAGCATTGGCGGGCTCCAGCCCCGCCGCCCTCACATAAACCCCCTTTATTATATGACTGGAGTATAGCCTTTGAGGGCCGGGAGTACGGTGGTGGGATGAGGTCGTGTTCCTGGATGTAATCCGCATGGCGGAGGTCGGCATATATTAGCAGGGAAGGAGTCGGCCGCCCTGCTTCCTCGAGTACCTCCCGTCGCAGGGCTGAGAGCCGTCCCTCCCCAATGGCGCCGGGGGACGTGACTCTGGCCGCCTCGAATGCCGGTGACGTTCTCAGACAACGACGCGTTAATCTTCTTTTAATATCGTAGTGTGAGTGAACATGACTGGAATGTGAATAGATATATATTTATAAGGTGCCTGGTGGAGGTGACGAGGCAGCAGGAGCTTCGAGCGGTACATAATTATTGTGAATGGAGTGAAGGGATCAAGTGAGGCAGCTCTCAGACGCCGCGCACTCTGCACTATACTATATGACGCGCACTGACGCGCACTACACCAAGAGAAGGTTGTGATGCGTCCATCTTGTTCTTGTTGTTGTTGTGTGTACTCATCTATTTGTGTCTGCAGGATCGAGTGTTGGCTCTTGGATCCCGCCTTTCTAGCCGCCGGTTGTTTAAAGCAACGATTACTGTCCTATTTCCCTATCGTATCTAGTTTTAAAGTTATAAATAGTGTTTTCTTCCACAATGTCCTCATTTAAGTTCATTAAATTTCCCCCACTACTCTCACGCTAAAAGACAACATTCTAACATCTCTATGACTCGTCTGAGTTTCCAGCTTCCACCCGTCCCCTCGTTCTGTTAGTATTCCGTGTGGTCATTTCGTCTATATTCACTCTGTCAATCCCTCTAAGTATTATATATGTTGCTAGCATATCTTTCCACTCCCTCCTTTTTTTCTAGCGTAGTCAGGTTCAATTCCTTCAGGCGCTCTTCATATCCCATCCCTCGCAACTCTAGGACGAGTCTCGTCGCAAATTTCTGAACCTTTTCCAGCTTCCTTATGTGTTTTTACATGATGGTGCGCCATACTACGCCAGTATACTACGTGCCAGTATACTACGTGCCAGTATACTACGTGCCAGTATACTACGTGCGCCAGCCTACGTGACTGGCCTCACGTAGGCAGTGTAAAGCGCCCTAAAAGCCTCCTTACTTAGGTTTCTGAATGATATTCTAATTTTTGTCAGTGTAGAGTACGCTGCTGTCGATATCCTATTTACATGTACTTCAGGAGATAGATTAGGTGTTACGTCCACTCCCAGGTCTCTTTCTCGAGTCGTCACAGGTAGGCTGTTCCCCTTCATTGTGTACTGTCTCTTTGGTCTCCTGTCACCTGATCCCATTTCCATAACTTTACATTTGCTCGTGTTGAACTCCAGTAACCATTTCTCTGACCATCTCTGCAGCACGTGTGTGAGTACTCATCTAGTTGTGTTTGTGGGGGTTGAGATGTGGCTCTTTGGCCCCGCATCTCAACCGTCAATCAACTGGTGTACAGATTCTTGAGCCTGTTGTTGCTGAACTGTTGGTTCATTCTGAACCATCATTGATTCTGAAGTTCTGAATTCATTCATCATTCTGAAGTTCATCATTCAACAAGAACTGTTGGTGAACTGTATTCACCTAGTTGTTTTTGCGGGGTTGAGCTTTGCTCTTTCGACCCACCTCTCAACTCTCAATTAACTGTTTCTAACTACTACTACTACCACTACTACTACTATTTTTTTTCTCACCACACACACACACCAGGAAGCAGCCCGTGACAGCTGACTAACTCCCAGGTACCTATTTACTGCTAGGTAACAGGGGCATTCAGGGTGAAAGAAACTTTGCCCCTCGTTAACCCATTTGTTTCTGCCTGGTGCGGGAATCGAACCCGCGCCACAGAATTACGAGTCCTGCGCGCTATCCACCAGGCTACCAGGCCCCTGTGTATGGAGTCAGCCTCCACCACATCACTTCCTAGTACATTCCATTTACTAACTACTCTGACACTGAAAAGGTTCTTTCTAACGTCTCTGTGGATCATTTGGGTACTCAGCTTCCACCTGTGTCCCCTTGTGCGTGTACTACCCGAGTTAAAATAAACCATCCTTGTCTACCTTATCAATTCCCCTGAGAATCTTGTATGTGGTGATCATGATCATGCATGTTTGTGTGTGTGTGTGTGTGTACTCACCTAGTTGTGCTTGCGGGGGTGAGCTCTGGCTCTTTGGTCCCGCCTCTCAACCGTCAATCAACAGGTGTACAGGTTCCTGAGCCTATGGGCTCTATCATATCTACACTTGAAACTGTGTATGGAGTCAGCCTCCACCACATCGCTTCCTAATGCATTCCATTTGTCAACCACTCTGACACTAAAAAAGTCTTTCTAATATCTCTGTGGCTCATTTGGGCACTCAGTTTCCACCTGTGTCCCCTAGTGCGTGTGCCCCTTGTGTTAAACAGCCTGTCTTTATCAACCCTGTCGATTCCCCTGAGAATCTTGAATGTGGTGATCATGTCCCCCCTAACTCTTCTGTCTTCCAACGAAGTGAGGTTTAATTCCTGTAGTCTCTCCTCGTAGCTCATACCTCTCAGCTCGGGTACTAGTCTGGTGGCAAACCTTTGAACCTTTTCCAGTTTAGTCTTATGCTTGACTAGATATGGACTCCATGCTGGAGCCGCATACTCCAGGATTGGTCTGACATATGTGGTATATAATGTTCTGAAAGATTCCTTACACAAGTTTCTAAAGGCCGTTCTTATGTTAGCCAACCTGGCATATGCTGCTGATGTTATCCTCTTGATATGAGCTTCAGGGGACAGGTCTGGCGTGATATCAACCCCCAGGTCTTTCTCTCTGACTCTTGAAGTATTTCATCTCCCAAATGATACCTTGTATCTGGTCTCCTGCTTCCTACCCCTATCTTCATTACATTACATTTGCTTGGGTTAAACTCTAACAGCCATTTGTTCGACCATTCCTGCAGCTTGTCCAGGTCTTCTTGAAGTCTCAAGCTGTCCTCCTCTGTCTTAATCCTTCTCATAATTTTGGCGTCGTCAGCAAACATTGAGAGGAATGAGTCTATACCCTCTGGGAGATCATTTACGTATATCAGAAACAGGATAGGTCCAAGTACAGAGCCCTGTGGGACTCCACTGGTGACTTCACGCCAGTCTGAGGTCTCACCCCTCACTGTAACTCTCTGCTTCCTATTGCTTAGGTACTCCCTTATCCACTGGAGCGCCCTACCTGTTACTCCTGCCTGTTTCTCCAGCTTATGCATCAACCTTTTATGGGGTACTGTGTCAAAGGCTTTCCGACAGTCCAAAAAAATGCAGTCCGCCCACCCTTCTCTTTCTTGCTTAATTCTTGTCACCTGATCGTAGAATTCTATCAAGCCTGTAAGGCAAGATTTACCCTCCCTGAACCCATGTTGATGGGTTGTCACGAAGTCTCTTCTCTCCAGATGTGTTACTAGGTTTTTCTCACAATCTTCTCCATCACCTTGCATGGTATACAAGTTAAGGACACTGGCCTGTAGTTCAGTGCCTCTTGTCTGTCACCCTTTTTGTATATTGGTACTACATTAGCAGTCTTCCATATTTCTGGTAGGTCCCCCGTTTCCAGTGACTTACTATACACTATGGAGAGTGGTAAGCAAAGTGCTCCTGCACACTCTTTCAATACCCATGGCGAGATTCCATCCGGCCCAACAGCTTTTCTCACATCCAGCTCCAATAGGTGCTTTTTGACCTCATCTCTTGTAATTTCGAACCTATCCAAGGTCACCTGGTTTGCTGCCACCTCTCCCAGCGCCGTGATATCTCCCTGTTCTATTGTAAAGACCTCCTGGAACCTTTTGTTGAGTTCTTCACACACCTCTTTGTCATTCTCTGTGTACCTGTCCTCGCCCACCCTAAGTTTAATCACCTGTTCCTTCACTGTTGTCTTCCTCCTGATGTGACTGTGTAGTAGCTTTGGTTCAGTCTTGGCTTTGTTAGCTATATCATTTTCATACCTTTTCTCAGCTGCTCTTCTCACACTGACATACTCGTTCCTGGTTCTCTGGTATCTCTCTCTACTTTCTGGTGTTCTGTTATTACGGAAGTTCCTCCATGCCCTTTTGTTCAGCTCCTTTGCTTTCATACATTCCCTATTAAACCACGGATTCTTCCTTTGCTTCTCTGTTTTTTTCCTGTTGGGCTGGGACAAACCTGCTTACAGCCTCCTGACATTTTTGGGTGACATAGTCCATCATGTCTTGTACGGACTTGGTTCCGAGTTCTGTGTCCCAATGTATATCCCATAGGAATTTATTCATCTCCTCATAGTTTCCCTTTCGGTACGCCAGCCCTTTGGTTCCCAGTTCTTTTTTGGGGGTGATAATTCCTAGCTCAACCAGGTACTCAAAGCTCAATACACTATGATCACTCATTCCCAAGGGGGCTTCCAACTTAACTTCCCTTATATCCGACTCATTTAGGGTAAATATCAAATCAAGCAAGGCTGGTTCATCCCCTCCTCTCATTCTTGTCGGTCCCTTGACGTGTTGACTTAGAAAGTTTCTTGTTGCCACATCCAGCAGCTTAGCTCTCCATGTGTCTGGGCCTCCGTGTGGGTCTCTGTTCCCCCAATCTATCTTCCCATGGTTGAAGTCTCCCATGATTAGAAGTCTGGATCCGTTCCTGCTAGCCACAGAAGCTGCTCTCTCTATTATATTGATGGTGGCCATGTTGTTTCTATCATATTCCTGTCTGGGTCTTCTGTCATTCGGTGGGGGGTTATATATGACTACTATTATAATTTTCTGTCCTCCAGTTGCAATGGTGCCTGATATGTAGTCCCTGAAACCTTCACAGTTCTGAATTACCATCTCTTCGAAACTCCAACCTTCTCTTAGTAGCAAAGCCACACCACCTCCTCCTCTCCCTTCTCTCTCTTTCCTCACTACATAGTAGCCCTGTGGAAACACTGCATTTGTTATGATTTTCGTTAGCTTTGTTTCTGTGAGTGCTATTATGTCTGGGTTTTCTTCTAGTGCCCACTCTCCAAGTTCACTAGTTTTATTTGTAATCCCATCTATGTTAGTGTACATCGCCTTGAAGCTCACTTTCTTCTGTCATTTACATNTTGCAACGTCTTGGTGTTGCAACATCTTGGTGTTGCAACGTCTTGGTGTTGCAACATCTTGGTGTTGCAACATCTTGGTGTTGCAACATCTTGGTGTTGCAACATCTTGGTGTTGCAACATCTTGGTGTTGCAACATCTTGGTGCTGCAACATCTTGGTGCTGCAACATCTTGGTGCTGCAACATCTTGGTGTTGCACATCTTGGTGTTGCAACATCTTGGTGTTGCAACGTCTTGGTGTTGCAACGTCTTGGTGCTGCAACATCTTGGTGTTGCAACGTCTTGAAGAGGACTCTTCTGGGAAACACTAATGTGCCCCAAACACCTCTGAAGTGTTCCTTGGTGTCTTGAACACCTCTGAAGTGTTCCTTGGTGTCTTGACACCTCTGGAGTGTTCCTTGGTGGCTTGAACACCTCTGGAGTGTTCTTGGTGGCTTGAACACCTCTGGAGTGTTCCTTGGTGGCTTGAACACCTCTGGAGTGTCCCTTGGTGGCTTGAACACCTCTGGAGTGTCCCTTGGTGTCTTGAACACCTCTGGAGTGTCCCTTGGTGTCTTGAACACCTCTGGAGTGTCCCTTGGTGTCTTGAACACCTCTGAAGTGTTCCTTGGTGTCTTGAACACCTCTGGAGTGTCCCCTCGGTGTCTTGAACACCTCTGGAGTGTTCCTTGGTGTCTTGAACACCTCTGAGTGTCCCCTTGGTGTCTTGAACACCTCTGGAGTGTCCCCTTGGTGTCTGAACACCTCTGGAGTGTTCCTTTGTGTCTTGAACACCTCTGGAGTGTTCCTTGGTGTCTTGAACACCTCTGGAGTGTTCTTGGTGTCTTGAACACCTCTGAAGTGTTCCTTGGTGTCTTGAACACCTCTGAAGTGTTCCTTGGTGTCTTGAACACCTCTGAAGTTTCCTTGGTGTCTTGAACACCTCTGGAGTGTTCCTTGGTGTCTTGAACACCTCTGAAGTGTTCCTTGGTGTCTTGAACACCTCTGGAGTGTCCCCTCGGTGTCTTGAACACCTCTGGAGTGTTCCTTGGTGTCTTGAACACCTGGAGTGTCCCCTTGGTGTCTTGAACACCTCTGGAGTGTCCCCTTGGTGTCTTGAACACCTCTGGAGTGTTCCTTTGTGTCTTGAACACCTCTGGAGTGTTCCTTGGTGTCTTGAACACCTCTGGAGTGTTCCTTGGTATCTTGAACACCTCTGAAGTGTCCCCTTGGTGTCTTGAACACCTCTGGAGTGTCCCCTTGGTGTCTTGAACACCTCTGGAGTGTTCCTTGGTGTCTTGAACACCTCTGGAGTGTCCCCTTGGTGTCTTGAACCCTCTGGAGTGTTCCTTGTGTGTCTTGAACACCTCTGGAGTGTTCCTTGGTGTCTTGAACACCTCTGGAGTGTTCCTTGGTGTCTTGAACACCTCTGAAGTGTCCCCTTGGTGTCTTGAACACCTCTGGAGTGTCCCTTGGTGTCTTGAACACCTCTGGAGTGTCCCCTGGTGTCTTGAACACCTACCTCTGGAGTGTTCCTTGGTGTCTTGAACACCTCTGGAGTGTTCCTTGGTGTCTTGAACACCTCTGGAGTGTTCCTTGGTGTCTTGAACACCTCTGGAGTGTTCCATGGTGTCTTGAACACCTCTGGAGTGTTCCTTGGTGTCTTGAACACCTCGGAGTGTTCCTTGGTGTCTTGAACACCTCTGGAGTGTTCCTTGGTGTCTTGAACACCTCTGGAGTGTTCTTTGGTGTCTTGAACACCTCTGGAGTGTTCCTTGGTGTCTTGAACACCTCTGGAGTGTTCCTTGGTGTCTTGAACCCTCTGGAGTGTCCCCTTGGTGTCTTGAACACCTCTGGAGTGTCCCCTTGGTGTCTTGAACACCTCTGGAGTGTCCCCTGGTGTCTTGAACACCTCTGGAGTGTCCCCTTGGTGTCTTGAACACCTCTGGAGTGTCACTTGGTGTCTTGAACACCTCTGGAGTGTCCTTGGTGTCTTGAACACCTCTGGAGTGTTCCCTTGGTGTCTTGAACACCTCTGGAGTGTTCTCTTGGTGTCTTGAACACCTCTGGAGTGTTCCCTGGTGTCTTGAACACCTCTGGAGTGTCCCTTTGGAGTTTTGAACACCTCTGGAGTGTCCCTTGGTGTCTTGAACACCTCTGGAGTGTCCCTTGGTGTCTTGAACACCTCTGGAGTGTCCCTTGGGTCTTGAACACATCTGGAGTGTCCTTGGTGTCTTGAACACCTCTGGAGTGTTGCTTGGTGTCTTGAACACCTCTGGAGTGTTGCTTGGTGTCTTGAACACCTCTGGAGTGTTCCTTGGTGTCTTGAACACCTCTGGAGCTCCCTGAGGTACCCCTAGGTAACCTTTTCATGTCTAGGGAACCCCATCTAGGGGTATCTTTGGGTACCTCTGGATACCACGAGGAACCCCAAGGCATTCTAAAGACTCCAGAGCCCCTCTGGATACCACGAGGGATTGTGAGCACCGCTGGAGTACCACGAAGAATCCTAAGCTGCCTCTGGAGTACCCCTGGAGGTACCGTAAGGAGGTTTTGAGTGCCCTGGGCAGCGGGGTCGTGTCTCCTGGCCGGCCCTGAGGATTACATGTCGCTCCTCTCACACCTCACATGCCTGCGCCTCCACGCTAATATTGGTGTACCCTTCACAGGGTAGAGAGGGGGGAGATAGACAGATAGAAAGATGGATAGATAGATAGATAGATAGATAGACAAATATCAGGAGAATGAAACACTTCCACAATGAGTTACCATGAAGGTGTAAGAAAGACCCAGTAACACCCATGTAAATTTAATATCTCGTTTTTTTTGTTTACATTCCATTCCAGTCCAGTTTATATTTACACGTGGAATTGGGTGGTTTAATTTGGCTGTTATTACCGTTATTGAGTCCATCGTGTTTATATAATGTGACTCAGAGAGGCATTTACCACCCCCCCCCCCCCCCACCTGGTAGTTTATGGATTCAGATTAGCTTTAGTAAGTGATATATCTTGAACCCCTATATAATTTGTCCTGTATTTACCTGGTTGGTAAATTATTCATATATATATATATATATATATATATATATATATATATATATATATATATATATATATATGTCGTACTAGTAGCCAGAACGCCCTTCTCAGCCTACTATGCAAGGCCCGATTTGCCTAATAAGCCAAGTTTTCATGAATTATTGTTTTTTCGACTACCTAACCTACCTAACCTAACCTAACTTTTTCGGCTACCTAACCTAACCTAACCTAACCTATAAAGATAGGTTAGGTTAGGTAGGGTTGGTTAGGTTCGGCATATATCTACGTTAGTTTTAACTCCAGTAAAATAAAATTGACCTCATACATAATGAAATGGGTAGCTTTATCATTTCACAAGAAAAAAATAGAAAAATATATTAATTCAAGAAAACTTGGCTTATTAGGCAAATCGGGCCTTGCATAGTTGGCTGAGAAGTGCGTTCTGGCTACTAGGTACGACATATATATATATATATATAATATATATATATATATATAATATATATATATATATATATTGTATATATATATATATATATATATATATATAATATAATATATATATAATATATATATTAATATATATATATATATAATATGAGAGTGTCAGACCACGGAGGAAAATTGAAACAGGAATTTCCTTAAGTACTTTCGTATATTAATATAGTCACTCCTTTTGAAGATGTATTAATATACGAAAGTACTTAAGGAAATTCCTGTTTCAATTTTTCCTCCGTGGTCTGACACTGTCATATACATATATATATATATATATATATATATATATATATATATATATATATATAATATGGCTTAAAATATATACCCATCATAACTCCATGACGTTTCTCCTTCATTGATCTAAAGTCTGTTTTTAGTCCAATCAAGTAGTAATTATACCCAATCAAGTAGTAATTATACCCAATCAAGCCAATCAAGTAGTATATATCATATCTAATTACTAAAGCTGACATTCAGGCTAAACTATTGAATTAAGTTTAGTCTATCTGATTTACCTGAGAGCCACTAACACTAGTGGCCTCGACGAGGACAGGAAGCCGGCGGCTTGTCCCCCCCCCCATAGGAGACAGGGTGGGGGAATAGAGAGGAGATCTATCCAGGAGATCATGCCAGCTTCCTCATCAATGAGTTTACTAGACTCTAAGGTAGTCTACAACGACCTCTGGAGCATTATAGAGCTGTCATCTATCATCCTGGCGACATGTGTATGGTAGTAAAGGGAACCGGTCGGCCGAGCGGACAGCACGCTGGTCACGTGATCCTGTGGTCCCGGGTTCGATCCCGGGCGCCGGAGAAAACCAAGGGGCAGAGTTTCTTTCACCCTATGCCTCCTGTTACCTAGCAGTAAATAGGTACCTGGGAGTTAGACAGCTGTCACGGGCTGATTCCTGGGGGTGTAGGCCTGGTCGAGGACCGGCTGCGGGGACACTAAAGCCCCGAAATCATCTCAAAGATAACCTCTCAAGATAACCTTACAGATGATAACAGGGCATCTGTTATCATCTGTAAGGTGGTGGCTACAGATCCCATTGACTCCTTGCCTGAAACTTTGGCTAGGGGACATAGAAGTACGCCGGGTGGTACTTTCTAGTTGTGTAAACTAGCGAGATAGGTCGTTATAATGTGGGTTAGTTAGCTGTGGAACTAGCGAGGAAGACAGGTGTAGTGGAGGGTAGTTAGCTGAGTAACTAGCGAGGAAGACAGGTGTAGTGGAGGGCAGTTAGCTGAGTAACTAGCGAGGAAGACAGGTGTAGTGGAGGGTAGTTAGCTGTGGAATAGCGAGGAAGACAGGTGTAGTGGAGGGTAGTTAGCTGAGTAACTAGCGAGGAAGACAGGTGTAGTGGAGGGCAGTTAGCTGAGTAACTAGCGAGGAAGACAGGTGTAGTGGAGGGTAGTTAGCTGTGGAACTAGCGAGGTAGACAGGTGTAGTGGAGGGTAGTTAGCTGTGTAGCGAGGAAGACAGGTGTAGTGGAGGGTAGTTAGCTGTGGAACTAGCGAGGAAGACAGGTGTAGTGGAGGGTAGTTAGCTGTGGAACTAGCGAGGAAGACAGGTGTAGTGGGAGGGTAGTTAGCTGTGGAACTAGCGAGGAAGACAGGTGTAGTGGAGGGCAGTTAGCTGTGTAACTAGCGAGGAAGACAGGTGTAGTGGAGGGTAGTTAGCTGTGGGAACTAGCGAGGAAGACAGGTGTAGTGGAGGGTAGTTAGCTGTGGAACTAGCGAGGAAGACAGTGTATGGGAGGGTAGTTAGCTGTGGAACTAGCGAGAAGAAGGTGTAGTGGAGGGTTAGTTAGCTGTGGAACTAGCGAGGAAGACAGGTGTAGTGGAGGGCAGTTAGCTGTGGAACTAGCGAGGAAGACAGGTGTAGTGGAGGGCAGTTAGCTGTGTAACCAGCGAGGAAGACAGGTGTAGTGGAGGGTAGTTAGCTGTGGAACTACGCCGCGAGTGTGTGATCCTGACAATGTCAATGTCGGCGTCTTGACATTGTGCTCAGGATTGAGAGGTATATGTAGAGGCTTATTGGCTGGGATTATTTTTCTCTCTCTCTCTCTCTCTCTCTCTCTCTCTCTCTCCTCTCTCTCTCTCTCTCTCTCTCTCACGTCAATCCCTCTAAGGAGGGTCCAGTAATCCTGTCCTTCACTCGGCCGCCACGAACTGCTCCTCAAGCCATGGCCTCAAAGATGGTTACCGACACGCACTACACACACGACCATGGTGAGTGGCAGCACTAACACACACGACCATGGTGAGTGGCAGCACTAACACACCACCATGGTGACTGGCAGCACTAACACACGACCATGGTGAGTGGCAGCACTAACACACGACCATGGTGAGTGGCAGCACTAACACACCACCATTGTGAGTGGCAGCACTAACACACGACCATGGTGAGTGGCAGCACTAACACACCACCATGGTGAGTGGCAGCACTAACACTCCACCATGGTGAGTGGCAGCACTAACACACCACCATGGTGAGTGGCAGCACTAACACACGACCATGGTGAGTGGCAGCACTAACACTCCACCATGGTGAGTGGCAGCACTAACACTCCACCATGGTGAGTGGCAGCACTAACACACGACCATGGTGAGTGGCAGCACTAACACTCCACCATGGTGAGTGGCAGCACTAACACACACCATGGTGAGTGGCAGCACTAACACACGACCATGGTGAGTGGCAGCACAAACCACTCCACCAAGTGAGTGGCAGCACTAACACAGCACCCATGGTGAGTGGCAGCACTAACACTCGACCATGGTGAGTGGCAGCACTAACACACGACCATGGTGAGTGGCAGCACTAACACTCGACCATGGTGAGTGGCAGCATAACACACCCACCATGGTGAGTGGCAGCATTAACACACGACCATGGTGAGTGGCAGCACTAACACTCGACCATGGTGAGTGGCAGCACTAACACACGACCCATGTGAGTGGCAGCACTAACACTCCACCATGGGAGTGGCAGCACTAACACACGACCATGGTGAGTGGCAGCACTAACACTCGACCATGGTGAGTGGCAGCACTAACACTCCACCATGGTGAGTGGCAGCACTAACACTCCACCATGGTGAGTGGCAGCACTAACACTCCACCATGGTGAGTGGCAGCACTAACACACGACCATGGTGAGTGGCAGCACTAACACTCACCATGGTGAGTGGCAGCACTAACACTCCACCATGGTGAGTGGCAGCACTAACACTCCACCATGGTGAGTGGGCACTAACACACGACCATGGTGAGTGGCAGCACTAACACTCCACCATGGTGAGTGGCAGCACTAACACTCCACCATGGTGAGTGGCAGCACTAACACACGACCATGGTGAGTGGCAGCACTAACACTCCACCATGGTGAGTGGCAGCACAACACTCCACCATGGTGAGTGGCAGCACTAACACACGACCATGGTGAGTGGCAGCACTAACACTCCACCATGGTGAGTGGCAGCACTAACACACGACCATGGTGAGTGGCAGCCACTAACACTCCACCATGGTGAGTGGCAGCACTAACAGACGACCATGGTGAGTGGCAGCACTAATACACGACCATGTTGAGTGGCAGCACTAACACTCCACCATGGTGAGTGGCAGCACTAACACTCGACCATGGTGAGTGGCAGCACTAACACAGACCATGGTGAGTGGCAGCACTAACACTCCACCATGTTGAGTGGCAGCACTAACACTCCACCATGGTGAGTGGCAGCACTAACACTCCACCATGGTGAGTGGCAGCACTAACACTCGACCATGGTGAGTGGCAGCACTAACACACGACATGGTGAGTGGCAGCACTACACTCCACCATGGTGAGTGGCAGCACTAACAGACGACCATGGTGAGTGGCAGCACTAATACACGACCATGTTGAGTGGCAGCACTAACACTCCACCATGGTGAGTGGCAGCACTAACACTCGACCATGGTGAGTGGCAGCACTAAACACTCCACCATGGTGAGTGGCAGCACTAACACTCGACCATGGTGAGTGGCAGCACTAACACTCCACCATGTGAGTGGCAGCACTAACACACACGACCATGGTGAGTGGCAGCACTAACACTCCACCATGTTGAGTGGCAGCACTAACCACACGACCATGGTGAGTGGCAGCACTACACTCCACCATGTTGAGTGGCAGCACTAACACTCCACCATGGTGAGTGGCAGCACTAACACTCCACCATGGTGAGTGGCAGCACTAACACTCCACCATGGTGAGTGGCAGCACTAACACTCCACCATGGTGAGTGGCAGCACTAACACTCGACCATGGTGAGTGGCAGCACTAACACTCCACCATGGTGAGTGGCAGCACTAACACTCGACCATGGTGAGTGGCAGCACTAACACTCCACCATGGTGAGTGGCAGCACTAAACATCCACCATGGTGAGGGCAGCACTAACACTCCACCACTCCACCATGGTGAGTGGCAGCACTAACACTCACCATGTTGAGTGGCAGCACTAACACTCGACCATGGTGAGTGGCCAGCACTACACTCCACCATGGTGAGTGGCAGCACTAACACTCCACCATGGTGAGTGGCAGCACTAACACTCACCATGGTGAGTGGCAGCACTAACACTCCACCATGGTGAGTGGCAGCACTAACACTCCACCATGGTGAGTGGCCGGTATACCACTCCACCATGGTGAGTGGCAGCANATATATATATATATATAATATGGCTTAAAATATATACCCATCGTAGTAACTCATGACGTTTTTTCTCCTTCATTGATCTAAAGTCTGTTTTTAGTCCCAATCGAGTAGAAATATACCCAATCAAGTAGTATTATACCCAATCAACCCAATCAAGGAGTTATATCATATCAAATTACTAAAGCTGACATTCAGGCTAAACTATTGAATAAGTTAGTCTATCTGATTTACTGAGAGCCACTAACACTAGTGGCCTCGACGGGACAGGAAGCCGGCGGCTTGTCGAAGAACACCCCCAATAGGAGACAGGATGGGGGATAGAGAGGAGATCTATCTAGGAGATCATGCCCCGCTTCCTCATCAATGAGTTTACTAGACTCTAAGGTAGTCTACAACGACCTCCTGGAGCATTATAGAGCTGTCATCTATCATGCTGGCTACATGTGTATGGTAGTAAAGGGAACCGGTCGGCCGAGCGGACAGCACGCTGGTCAGTGATCCTGTGGTCCCGGGTTCGATCCCGGGCGCCGGAGAAAACCAATGGGCAGAGTTTCTTTCACCCTATGCCTCCTGTTACCTAGCAGTAAATAGGTACCTGGGAGTTAGACAGCTGTCACGGGCTGATTCCTGGGGGTGTAGGCCTGGTCGAGGACCAGGCCGCGGGGACACTAAAGTCCCGAAATCATCTCAAGATAACCTCTCAAGATAACCTTACAGATGATAACAGGGCATCTGTTATCATCTGTAAGGTGGTGGCTACAGATCCATTGACTCCTTGCTAGAAACTTTGGCTAGCAACATAGAAGTACGCCGGGTGGTACTTTCTAGTTCTGTAAACTAGCGAGATAGGTCGTTATAATGTGGGTTAGTTAGCTGTGGAACTAGCGAGGAAGGCAGGTGTAGTGGAGGGTAGTTAGCTGAGTAACTAGCGAGGAAAGACAGGTGTAGTGGAGGGTAGTTAGCTGTGTAACTAGCGAGGAAGGCAGGTGTAGTGGAGGGTAGTTAGCTGAGTAACTAGCGAGGAAGGCAGGTGTAGTGGAGGGTAGTTAGCTGTGTAACTAGCGAGGAAGGCAGGTGTAGTGGAGGGTAGTTAGCTGTGTAACTAGCGAGGAAGACAGGTGTAGTGGAGGGTAGTTAGCTGTGGAACTAGCGAGGAAGACAGGTGTAGTGGAGGGCAGTTAGCTGTGGAACTAGCGAGGAAGACAGGTGTAGTGGAAGGCAGTTAGCTGTGGAACTAGCGAGGAAGACAGGTGTAGTGGAGGGCAGTTAGCTGTGGAACTAGCGAGGAAGACAGGTGTAGTGGAGAGTAGTTAGCTGTGGAACTACGCCGCGAGTGTGTGATCCTGACAATGTCAATGTCGGCGTCTTGACATTGTGCTCAGGATTGAGAGGTAATATATGTAGAGGCTTATTGGCGGGGATTATTTGTGCTCTCTTCTCTCTCTCTCTCTTCTCTCTCTCTCTCTCTCTCTCTCTCTCTCTCTCTCTCTCTCTCTCTCTCTCTCTATCCTCTTCTCACGTCAATCCCTCTAAGGAGGGTCAGTAATCCTGTCCTTCACTCGGCCGCCACGAACTGCTCCTCAAGCCATTGCCTCAAAGATGGTTACCGACACGCACTAACACACACGACCATGGTGAGTGGCAGCACTAACACACACGACCATGGTGAGTGGCAGCACTAACACACCACCATGGTGAGTGGCAGCACTAACACACCACCATGGTGAGTGGCAGCACTAACACACGACCATGGTGAGTGGCAGCACTAACACCCACCATGGTGAGTGGCAGCACTAACACTCCACCATGGTGAGTGGCAGCACTAACACACCACCATGGTGAGTGGCAGCACTAACACACGACCATGGTGAGTGGCAGCACTAACACTCCACCATGGTGAGTGGCAGCACTAACACTCCACCATGGTGAGTGGCAGCACTAACACACGACCATGGTGAGTGGCAGCACTAACACTCCACCATGGTGAGTGGCAGCACACTAACACACCACCATGGTGAGTGGCAGCACTAACACACGACCATGGTGAGTGGCAGCACTAACACTCCACCAAGGTGAGTGGCAGCACACACAGCACCATGGTGAGTGGCAGCACTAACACTCGACCATGGTGAGTGGCAGCACTAACACACGACCATGGTGAGTGGCAGCACTAACACTCGACCATGGTGAGTGGCAGCACTAACACACCACCATGGTGAGTGGCAGCATTAACACACGACCATGGTGAGTGGCAGCACTAACACTCGACCATGGTGAGTGGCAGCACTAACACACGACCATGGTGAGTGGCAGCACTAACACTCCACCATGGTGAGTGGCAGCACTAACAACGACCATGGTGAGTGGCAGCACTAACACTCGACCATGGTGAGTGGCAGCACTAACACTCCACCATGGTGAGTGGCAGCACTAACACTCCACCATGGTGAGTGGCAGCACTAACACTCCACCATGGTGAGTGGCAGCACTAACACACGACCATGGTGAGTGGCAGCACTAACACTCCACCATGGTGAGTGGCAGCACTAACACTCCACCATGGTGAGTGGCAGCACTAACACTCCACCATGGTGAGTGGCAGCACTAACACACGACCATGGTGAGTGGCAGCACTAACACTCCACCATGGTGAGTGGCAGCACTAACACTCCACCATGGTGAGTGGCAGCACTAACACACGACCATGGTGAGTGGCAGCACTAACACTCCACCATGGTGAGTGGCAGCACTAACACTCCACCATGGTGAGTGGCAGCACTAACACACGACCATGGTGAGTGGCAGCACTAACACTCCACCATGGTGAGTGGCAGCACTAACACACGACCATGGTGAGTGGCAGCACTAACACTCCACCATGGTGAGTGGCAGCACTAACAGACGACCATGGTGAGTGGCAGCACTATACACGACCATGTTGAGTGGCAGCACTAACACTCCACCATGGTGAGTGGCAGCACTAACACTCGACCATGGTGAGTGGCAGCACTAACACACGACCATGGTGAGTGGCAGCACTAACACTCCACCATGTTGAGTGGCAGCACTAACACTCCACCATGGTGAGTGGCAGCACTAACACTCCACCATGGTGAGTGGCAGCACTAACACTCGACCATGGTGAGTGGCAGCACTAACACACGACCATGGTGAGTGGCAGCACTAACACTCCACCATGGTGAGTGGCAGCACTAACAGACGACCATGGTGAGTGGCAGCACTAATACACGACCATGTTGAGTGGCAGCACTAACACTCCACCATGGTGAGTGGCAGCACTAACACTCGACCATGGTGAGTGGCAGCACTAACACTCCACCATGGTGAGTGGCAGCACTAACACTCGACCATGGTGAGTGGCAGCACTAACACTCCACCATGTTGAGTGGCAGCACTAACACACGACCATGGTGAGTGGCAGCACTAACACTCCACCATGTGAGTGGCAGCACTAACACACGACCATGGTGAGTGGCAGCACTAACACTCCACCATGTTGAGTGGCAGCACTAACACTCCACCATGGTGAGTGGCAGCACTAACACTCCACCATGGTGAGTGGCAGCACTAACACTCCACCATGGTGAGTGGCAGCACTAACACTCCACCATGGTGAGTGGCAGCACTAACACTCCACCATGGTGAGTGGCAGCACTAACACTCCACCATGGTGAGTGGCAGCACTAACACTCGACCATGGTGAGTGGCAGCACTAACACTCCACCATGGTGAGTGGCAGCACTAACACTCGACCATGGTGAGTGGCAGCACTAACACTCCACCACTCCACCATGGTGAGTGGCAGCACTAACACTCCACCATGTTGAGTGGCAGCACTAACACTCGACCATGGTGAGTGGCAGCACTAACACTCCACCATGGTGAGTGGCAGCACTAACACTCCACCATGGTGAGTGGCAGCACTAACACTCCACCATGGTGAGTGGCAGCACTAACACTCCACCATGGTGAGTGGCAGCACTAACACTCCACCATGGTGAGTGGCCGCACTAACACTCCACCATGGTGAGTGGCAGCACTAACACTCCACCATGGTGAGTGGCAGCACTAACACACCACCATGGTGAGTGGCAGCACTAACACACCACCATGGTGAGTGGCAGCACTAACACACGACCATGGTGAGTGGCAACACTAACACTCCACCATGGTGAGTGGCAGCACTAACACACCACCATGGTGAGTGGCAGCACTAACACACGACCATGGTGAGTGGCAGCACTAACACACGACCATGGTGAGTGGCAGCACTAACACACCACCATGGTGAGTGGCAGCACTAACACACCACCATGGTGAGTGGCAGCACTAACACACACCACCATGGTCAGTGGCAGCACTAACAGACGCTTAAGGAAAAAGACTCATCAGTAAACTTTTCTAAATTACCATTAATTCCCTCACGATGATGAGGGACTCTCCTTCTCTCATTCACGATATGAGAGAGCGAGGCTTCAGCACCAGAGAGGCCACTAGAGATGGTGGCCCATCAGGTAAATTCAGGCATAATGTCAATATTCTCAACCCCCCCCCCCTCCCTCCTTTCCCCCACTCAGCCCAACCTGATGGAGAACCAGAAGGTGGCAGCCACAACACAAGACGTTCAGCCATCAAACACCTTCGTGCAGACGCACCCATAAGAGCATTCATTGCACTTGCATTTGCAACAGGTTCGCTTAACTTGGAGGGGGAACTACCAAGGGAAAACGCTAAGCCATTATGACTATATAGCACTGGGAAGGGTCAGGATAAGGATTTGGGATGGGACGGGGGGAAGGAATGGTGCCCCAACCACTTGATGGACGGTCGGGGATTGAACGCCGACCTGCATGAAGCGAGAGCGTCGCTCTAACGTCCAGCCTGCTCGTGAAAATCAAGTCAAGCGACTATATGAAGGCTCTGGTACACTGTTGGCCCCAGCGTTAGCCTCTTATAATAATATTAATAATTTATTTAGAAAATATTCAAGAGACGTAGTTTAATACAGGGAGTTAGTTGATACAGCGGGTGTATGTTTAATACAACAACTAATACAGGGAGTTAGTTGATACAGCGGGTGTATGTTTAATACAGCAATTAATACAGGGAGTTAGTTGATACAGCGGGTGTATGTTTAATACAGTAATAACTAATACAGGGAGTTAGTTGATACAGCGGGTGTATGTTTAATACAGCAATTAATACAGGGAGTTAGTTGATATAGCGGGTGTATGTTTAATACAGTAATAACTAATACAGGGAGTTAGTTGATACAGCGGGTGTATGTTTAATACAGCAATTAATACAGGGAGTTAGTTGATACAGCGGGTGTATGTTTAATACAACAACTAATACAGGGAGTTAGTTGATATAGCGGGTGTATGTTTAATACAGTAATAACTAATACAGGGAGTTAGTTGATACAGCGGGTGTATGTTTAATACAACAATTAATACAGGGAGTTAGTTGATATAGCGGGTGTATGTTTAATACAATAACTAATACAGGGAGTTAGTTGATACAGCGGGTGTATGTTTAATACAATAACTAATACAGGGAGTTAGTTGATACAGCGGGTGTATGTTTAATACAACAACTAATACAGGGAGTTAGTTGATACAGCGGCTGTACGTTTAATACAGCAACTAATACAAGGAGTTAGTTGATACAGCGGGTGTATGTTTAATACAACAACTAATACAGGGAGTTAGTTGATACAGCGGGTGTATGTTTAATACAGCAACTAATACAGGGAGTTAGTTGATACAGCGGGTGTATGTTTAATACAGTAATACAGGGAGTTAGTTGATACAGCGGGTGTATGTTTAATACAACAACTAATACAGGGGGTTAGTTGATACAGCGGCTGTATGTTTAATACAATAACTAATACAGGGAGTTAGTTGATACAGCGGGTGTATGTTTAATACAACAACTAATACAGGGAGTTAGTTGATACAGCGGGTGTATGTTTAATACAGTAATACAGGAGTTAGTTGATACAGCGGGTGTATGTTTAATACAACAACTAATACAGGGGGTTAGTTGATACAGCGGCTGTATGTTTAATACAATAACTAATACAGGGAGTTAGTTGATACAGCGGTGTATGTTTATACAACAACTAATACAGGGAGTTAGTTGATACAGCGGGTGTATGTTTAATAAACAGTAATACAGGGAGTTAGTTGATACAGCGGGTGTATGTTTAATACAATAACTAATACAGGGGGTTAGTTGATACAGCGGCTGTATGTTTAATACAACAACTAATACAGGGAGTTAGTTGATACAGCGGGTGTATGTTTAATACAACAACTAATACAGGGAGTTAGTTGATACAGCGGGTGTATGTTTAATACAACAACTAATACAGGGAGTTAGTTGATACAGCGGGTGTATGTTTAATACAGTAATACAGGGAGTTAGTTGATACAGCGGGTGTATGTTTAATACAACAACTAATACAGGGGGTTAGTTGATACAGCGGCTGTATGTTTAATACAATAACTAATACAGGGAGTTAGTTGATACAGCGGGTGTATGTTTAATACAACAACTAATACAGGGGGTTAGTTGATACAGCGGGTGTATGTTTAATACAACAACTAATACAGGGAGTTAGTTGATACAGCGGGTGTATGTTTAATACAACAACTAATACAGGGAGTTAGTTGATACAGCGGGTGTATGTTTAATACAATAACTAATACAGGGAGTTAGTTGATACAGCGGCTGTATGTTTAATACAACAACTAATACAGGGAGTTAGTTGATACAGCGGGTGTATGTTTAATACAACAACTAATACAGGGAGTTAGTTGATACAGCGGCTGTATGTTTAATACAACAACTAATACAGGGAGTTAGTTGATACAGCGGGTGTATGTTTAATACAATAACTAATACAGGGAGTTAGTTGATACAGCGGGTGTATGTTTAATACAACAACTAATACAGGGAGTTAGTTGATACAGCGGCTGTATGTTTAATACAATAACTAATACAGGGAGTTAGTTGATACAGCGGGTGTATGTTTAATACAGCAACTAATACAGGGAGTTGATACAGCGGTTGTATGTTTAATACAACAACTAATACGCAGACCACTTCAGGCATATCTTAAACTAATTCGGTTAAATTATTTAAGGTTTAATGAGGTAGAATTGGGGGAAGCGTTTGATACGAGCAGCAAGGGATCTTGTGGAGTGTTCAAGGAATTAAACAAATAATATTCAGATTTTATGATAACGAAGAAAGGTACAGACTTCTTCATTACAGAAGCTGTAGTTTTAGCAGCATTTACAGATACAGTATTTAATATTTACAATAACAGCAAAGCACAAAATTGACTTATTTTGGATGGGGTTGTTGTTGTTGTTGTTAAAGATTCGCTACCTGTAACAAGAAGTTCCAAGTAGCACGGGCTATGGTGAGCCCGTAGGTTGGATGGGGAAATATGAGTGACATTTCTTACATTAGGTTAAGTAGATAGTTCTTAGTCTCTGTTTTAATCTGGTTGAGCGAAGGACAGTCCATAATTACATTTGGAAGAATCATTCCACAATTTGGGACCCAAAGTTTGCCATGCAGGTCTACTGTAGCTGAGTAGCACTCATGATGTATGAAATAGCTCTTTGTTTCTGGCGTGGGTGCCCATGGGTGCCGTCACAGCCCTCTAGGTACACTTTGGGGTCAGCATTAGCACTGAACTTCACACTTGTACACACGTCCCGGGGTAGACTTGAGAGAGTGTGTGAGAACAGTGACTTGATAGTGAACATTTTCAAGGATTTTCCGCGAGTGCTGAATGGTGGCGTTTGTTATTGTTGTGGTTGTTGTTGTGTGTTGAATGTTGAAACGTTGTACGTAACTTTGAGTTGTTGATCCCCCCCCCACCCTCCCACCAGAGTGATCTGAGAGTGATCTGAGCACAGAGGTGTTGACAACACAGTGTTGCCAGGGGAACGACAAGCTGCGGATCATTGGATTTTAGACCAAAAACCTAATGTTTTATAAGAATTTTTTTTTTCTATATAGGGACCGAATTTCAGTTTGTTGTCAATGGAAATAAACAAGAAATTTCCAATCTTCTCTGCTCTCTAATCTCTGTATTGTTAAATCTGATCTCAATATGATTAGTTAACTTATTTCCAAGCAATATGTAAAACATTCTTTCAGTGATTAATTGTTCATAAATCCACAATGGCCGTGATGAGGATTCGAACCTGCGTCCGAGAGGATCCCAGACACTGCCTTAATCGACTGAGCTACGACACGGTTAAAAGGAATTGCAACCGGGAAATCATCCTGACCTACCACGGGTCCTGCAGCCTCTCCGAGACACAAACCAGGTTTTTACACAGTTCCCCCCATACACCCGAGCTCTGCCAATAAGCTGTTCTGCCTCTTCGCCCTTACTGCATTACAGAAATCACAATAGCGTGATGCATCAAATGAACAAATCCGCAAGAACAAACCCTTGTGGCTTTGTTCATTTGATCCATCACGCTATTGTGATTTCTGTGTGGTAAGGGCGAGTTGTTCTTAGTCGTCGGCCATCAATTGTTTTTTAATTATTAACTGTGATACTTAGAACAAGTATCACAGTGAATGGTTTTTTTTATTTAATTCATTATCCACTGTGATATTTAGTGGGTTAGTAAGTGGGTTAGTAAGTGGGTTAGTAAGTGGGTTAGTAAGTGTGTTAGTAAGTGGGTTAGTAAGTGGGTTAGTAAGTGTGTTAGTAAGTGGGTTAGTAAGTGGGTTAGTAAGTGGGTTAGTAAGTGGGTTAGTAAGTGGGTTAGTAAGTGGGTTAGTAAGTGGGTTAGTAAGTGGGTTAGTAAGTGGGTTAGTAAGTGGGTTAGTAAGTGGGTTAGTAAGTGGGTTAGTAAGTGGGTTAGTAAGTGGGTTAGTAAGTGGGTTAGTAAGTGTGTTAGTAAGTGGGTTAGTAAGTGGGTTAGTAACTGGGTTAGTAAGTGGGTTAGTAACTGGGTTAGTAAGTGGGTTAGTAACTGGGTTAGTAACTGGTTAGTAACTGGGTTAGTAAGTGGGTTAGTAAGTGGGTTAGTAACTGGGTTAGTAACTGGGTTAGTAAGTGGGTTAGTAACTGAGTTAGTAAGTGGGTTAGTAACTGAGTTAGTAAGTGGGTTAGTAAGTGGGTTAGTAACTGGGTTAGTAAGTGGGTTAGTAAGTGGGTTAGTAAGTGGGTTAGTAACTGAGTTAGTAAGTGGGTTAGTAACTGGGTTAGTAAGTGGGTTAGTAACTGAGTTAGTAAGTGGGTTAGTAACTGGGTTAGTAAGTGGGTTAGTAAGTGGGTTAGTAAGTGGTTAGTAAGTGGGTTAGTAAGTGGGTTAGTAAGTGGGTTAGTAAGTGGGTTAGTAAGTGGGTTAGTAACTGGGTTAGTAAGTGGGTTAGTAATGGGTTAGTAACTGAGTTTAAGTGGGTTAGTAACTGGGTTAGTAAGTGGGTTAGTAAGTGGGTTAGTAAGTGGGTTAGTAAGTGGGTTAGTAAGTGGTTAGTAAGTGGGTTAGTAAGTGGTTAGTAAGTGGGTTAGTAACTGAGTTAGTAAGTGGGTTAGTAAGTGGGTTAGTAAGTGGGTTAGTAAGTGGTTAGTAACTGGGTTAGTAACTGGGTTAGTAAGTGGGTTAGTAAGTGGGTTAGTAACTGGGTTAGTAACTGGGTTAGTAACTGAGTTAGTAAGTGGGTTAGTAAGTGGGTTAGTAAGTGGGTTAGTAAATGGGTTAGTAACTGAGTTAGTAAGTGGGTTAGTAACTGAGTTAGTAAGTGGGTTAGTAACTGAGTTAGTAAGTGGGTTAGTAACTGGGTTAGTAAGTGGGTTAGTAAGTGGGTTAGTAAGTGGGTTAGTAACTGAGTTAGTAAGTGGGTTAGTAAGTGGGTTAGTAAGTGGGTTAGTAAGTGGGTTAGTAAGTGGGTTAGTAAGTGGGTTAGTAAGTGGTTAGTAAGTGGGTTAGTAAGTGGGTTAGTAAGTGGGTTAGTAACTGAGTTAGTAAGTGGGTTATAACTGGTTAGTAAGTGGGTTAGTAACTGGGTTAGTAAGTGGGTTAGTAAGTGGGTTAGTAAGTGGGTTAGTAACTGAGTTAGTAAGTGGGTTAGTAACTGAGTTAGTAAGTGGGTTAGTAACTGGGTTAGTAAGTGGGTTAGTAAGTGGGTTAGTAAGTGGGTTAGTAACTGAGTTAGTAAGTGGGTTAGTAACTGAGTTAGTAAGTGGGTTAGTAAGTGGGTTAGTAACTGAGTTAGTAAGTGGGTTAGTAACTGAGTTAGTAACTGGGTTAGTAAGTGGGTTAGTAAGTGGGTTAGTAAGTGGGTTAGTAACTGAGTTAGTAAGTGGGTTAGTAAGTGGGTGTAAACTGAGTTAGTAAGTGGGTTAGTAACTGAGTTAGTAAGTGGTTAGTAACTGGGTTAGTAAGTGGGTTAGTAAGTGGGTTAGTAGTGGGTTAGTAACTGAGTTAGTAAGTGTGTTAGTAAGTGGGTTAGTAACTGGGTTAGTAGTGGGTTAGTAACTGAGTTAGTAAGTGGGTTAGTAACTGGGTTAG
>WNGS01001312.1:63719256-63734373 GCA_020271785.1 Procambarus virginalis | reverse complement strand
AAAAAAAATTTTTTTAGGGAATTTTCCTTTTTTCTTGTTTTCTTCCTTGTTTATTATCTGATTTTGTTGTAACCTCTACATCCTGGAGAATCCATACGCGTCCCTAACTATGTGAAGATAAATGAAATTGGTCAACAAATAAATCAGTCACATCTGGCAGAATTTGGAACTTCAAATTTTTTGGGCAGATTTTTTCACAGATTTCAAACACTGTTTTCTTTGTCTCTCTGGGTTGTTTTGAATGATTAGGGACCAAATTATGGCTTTTTCACTTATATATAGTATACCCTAAATATATCCCCTAAATCATTATAATTATCCCTATATTTTGTTTTTTGGGGTTATTTTTTCTTGACTTCATTTCAACACATTGACCTACAACTTTCACACATTTGAGTATGAATGCTAAACAATGTTTATTAAACATACAAGAAAATTAATGAATTAGAACTACCTTATTCATTGTCGATAACTTCAATTATCTCTAAAACTAGAGTTTCAGGAGCTGCCTCGTATGGGCCAATAGGCCTTCTGCAGTTGCCTTTGTTCTTATGTTCTTATGTAAATGTAATCAGCATAAAAAATCTAGTTTCTGACTGACTCTCATCATATTTACATATGGTGCTGTTCTACAATCCCTATAGAATGAATTTTTCATAAACTAAACGTTTGGAGTTATACATTTTTTGTCTATATTTGGCGAATATTTTCAAATGGCATATTGAAATGCCATATTACCATTACCATTTACCATTTTTACAGTAAAGTGGCCATATTACCATTTTTACAGTAACTACAATATACTGAAAACCTAAATATAATATTATTATTATTATTATTATATTCTAAATCTATGAAAGTGAAGATCAGATGCTCTTCTGAGAGCATAACACCACCAAATGAACAATTGGTGATATTTTATATATTTTTTTCATCTGATTGCAAAATCTGAAGTTTTCAATAATTCATTTTAGAATTATTTTTGATGATTTGCTTTTCAAGTTACATTAGTGATCATTTAGACAATGTTGGAGCATTTTACTAGTAGATTATGCACAAAACATTTGAAAGCGTTTGATCAAGTTGAGAAACTGTGTACCATGTCCATACATACATATATGTATTGTGCCATTTAAGGGTTAATAGTGATAAATTCCAGGTACAGTACTCGGGTACGGTAAAATGAAGATCTTGACTCTTAAGCTGCTAAGGGGTCTTGAGATTTACATCCCTGTACGCAAGAAAAAAAATCTAAATTTTTTTTCGTCTTTTAAAATTGTTAAATTGTGTTCCTGAGCACGGGAAAAAAAATCGTAGGTGACATATTTTGGCCGTAATAGGCCGAGGAAGTCTGGCAAAATGTGAGCGTTGACAGAGCAGTCGTCAGAGCCGGTCAGCGTCACCCGAGCTGTCAGGTAGGAGTGGCCACAAAGGTGATATTACCTAATTATTTCAATGTCTCTGATTGATTTTTTCTTAGTTTTTTGCAGTAATATTATTCAATAGTGTGTAGTGTGATAGATTTACGTATACAGTATAATAAAAGTGGTGAATCATTGCTATACTCAAAAGCATGGTGTGCATATTAGTGATTTAATTATGTTCATAAAACAATAAACAAATAGTTTTGCTGTTATTACACTCTATACACAGGTTATATATAAGTATCTGCATGTTTTGTTCGCCATAACGAACCACTAAGTTGGTATTTTGAGTCAAAAAGCAATGAGGAGTGACCGCCACACACCAGCTAGCCACACGCTACCACTCCCTCCCTCAACATCATCATCTCACTCGCCCACATGTTCCTCCCACCATCCAGTTTTTTATTTTATTCACTATATACAGATGTTATATATAAGTATCTACATGTTTTGTTCACCACAACTGTACAACTAATCTGATATAGTTAGTTCAGGCACTAAGAGACGTCGCTACATACACAGCTGGCGGCTGCCTCCCTCACTCATTCAAGGTCAGGCACACAAAAAATTTCTCCCCCAACAATACTGTTTGTAGTGTTATTACACTATATACACACACATTATATATAGGTATCTACATGTTGTATGCCCCGTAACTGTTCACCTAAGCTTGTAGGGTGCCCAAAGAGCATAGTGGCCACCCTCTACACAGCTAGACAAGTCATGCAGACGACGCCACCTCTGTTACCTAAATGACTCCTCCCAACATAATCCTTTTGCTGTTATTACACTAATACACATATATATAAGTATCAACATTTGTGTTCACCATAGAGAATCACTGAGCTGGTATGGTGAATGCAGACTATAACAGGTGGCCACACAGTCAGTAAAGACACTATCTCCCTCCCTCCCTCAGCATTTACTCTTCCCACACAGCGCTAATTATCACAACAATCCTGCTATTATCACAATCCTGGTCGTTTTTATCACAGTCAGGGGTCATCTGTAATACTGTCATTGCTAAAGCAGTTACATATTATTTTGACATTTTTAGGCAATGCTGTGGTCACAAGCTGAACAGCAATGCTGTTGGTTCATGCTGCAGGCACCAGCCTTGGTTTTGCTCCCACAGTACTGTGGCTCTCACACTGGAGAATATTGCCCATGATTTTTTTAAACATGGCTTCTGTTTACAAGAGCCCTGAAGAAGCTGATGTGAACCCCGTGTATCCGCAGGCCATTTGAATCGTGGCCGGCACCCAATGATGTATATATATACGCCGTGCGCACGGTGGGACATGTTACTCAGGGCGTATATATACGCTGTAACGTACGATTGTTACGTTGTTGGGTAGATTAGATACACAGTGTTTAGCGAGTTTCATATTTATTTACTAGTCCTGGATACAGCAGTGTCGTAGACGTTGAGACGGAGCTTGGAGCAGAGCAGAGAGCTGAGTGAGGCCAGAGTCGCGGAGCTCTGTGTGGGAGACCGTTGTAGCTCTATGCGGTCCTAGTCTGCTGCCTGTTCTGTGTCGAAGCTGTAGCGTCTTGGAGACGATTAGAACTGCTTATGCCGAGTGCTACATTCTTGACTGGAAATTGTACTGTTGTCTATTCACATATTACTTCCTTATATTTGGTGACTACCCCTCACCTTTCTCTACTAGGATAGGAGGATGTGAGAACTGTTACCTGTAATTAGGGATAGGATTATAGCTTGTGTAGTTAGTGCTAATTAGTTATGCCATTAAGATAATGAGATAATGGAGCGATTATAAGGATTACTCGCTACAATGCCATGCGCAGTTTAGCAGTTAAACAAAATACTGGGTACAAAACACAATCAAATCTGCCCATAGTAGGAAAGCAGCATGCAAAGATCTGGAAATAATGATGTCTGAAAACCTAATGTTTAGGGAGCTTAACAAGTAAATATTGCATCAGCCAGAAAAATGATAGGATGGATTATAAGAACCTTCAAATCCAGGGATCACATCACAATGGATGTACTATATAAATCACTTGTGCTGTCCTGTCTTGAGTACTGCTCAATGCTCGCTTACCCCTTCAGAGAGGGAGAGATTGCTGAAACAGAGGGAATACAGAAACATATGCAGCATACATAGACACGATAATGTACCTAAATTATTGGGATTGTCTTAAAGCTCTCCAAATGTACTCCCTAGAAGGAAGACAAAAGAGATTTCAAATAATATACACATGGAAAATACTGGAGGGCCAGGTCCCGAATCTACACAGAAAAATAACAACATACTGGAGTGAATGATATGGAAGAAAATGCAGAATAGAACCAATGAAGAGAAGGAGTGCCATAGGCACAATCAGAGAACACTGTATGATCATCAGAGGTCCGCGGTTGCTCAACATACTTCCAGCAAGTATAAGAAATATTGACAAAACAAACATGAACACCTTCAAGAGAAAACTAGATACTGTAGTTTTCTCCAAGAAGTGCCAGACCAACTGGGTTGTGGTGGATATGTGGGCCTGCGGGTCGCTCCAAGCAACAGCCGGTTGGATCAAGCTTTCACAGGTCAAGCTTGGCCTTGGGCCAGGCTTGGGGAGTAGAACAACTCCCAGAACTCCATTCAGGTACAATCCAGGTTTGTCGGGAACAGAAAGCCTGTTAGGCTTATCGAAGTTGATCACTTGAACGTTCCTGTTTTAAGCCAGTTCAATGCCAATGGACTGTTGACTTTTGTCCAGTAGCTGGTAGTCACCACCAGTAGTGACTAAGGCTCTACTCTCATGAGTAGAGCCTTAACCTTTTTTCATTTATTGACCCCTCTTTCATGTTTTTCTGTACCCACATTTCCTCTGGAGACAGTGGATTAACTTTTACCACTTTCTTGCCCCCAATTAGAGTTCATTGGTTGATGTTAAAGTATTTGTGATATTAGAGACTTTGATGTTTTAAGGCATAGTGTGGTGTCTTTCTTTGAACAGTCTTATCCCAAACTATTCTTTGGTGAGGAGTGTGCTGCTTCGTACCACAAATATTTTTACTCTTAGTTACCACCTAGAATGTAGAGGTAAATAATTGTAATACAGAACTTGGTGCAAGTGTTCAGGGTGCCAAAGCCTCTAATTATTGAGTGGTATTTGTACCATGGAACTCTGATCAAATGAATTAATTTATTCAAGGTCCCAGTTGTTGCAGAGGCTTGTAAAAGGCTTGCATATGACCTTTGCTATTTTCATCAACTATGATTTTTAAAGTTGTTTATTAAATGATTTTATTGTGGAAAATTGTATAAAGTTGGTTACTTATTTTGATACCTAAATCTCTTGGAAAGTGCAGTATATTTTTGCTGATTTACTAGGCAGCCCCACAGTAGTTCTCAGCTTATGTTCCATCAGAATATATACAAAATATGTACTGTATGTTATTCCTCACTTCTAAAAAGCTTGTAACATACTGCATGTTGTTTTTAAAAATAAGAATTCAGAATGAGAGAGAGAGAGGGAGAGAAGCAATTTTAATGGAAAAATCGACCAAAAAACACTCCAGTTTGTAGTTAGGCCAAGTATGCATAATTTTATATTTGCCATAGCAGGCTTCCATATGTTAGGATATTCTAAAATACATTAACCTACATAAAGCATATAAATAAAAAAATGACTTGAATGTCTAGTAAAACGTGTTGCCTAGTGGAAGGGTAGGCTGCTGCATGAAAGCATGAGAGGTAGTGCATGTTAAAGGCATCGTGTGGTGTCGCTGCACAAAATAATGAATAGTGTATGGGTTATTTTTAACGTTAAATGTTGCAATGTGTAGTGTACTTACTTAATGTGGAGTAAATGGAAATGTTGCTCTAAGTATTGCCGGATACTTATTGACTAAGTATCAATACACAATTGTGTGTATTGATTTGTCAAATATTTTGGCATACACTTTTTTCTGGGTAATATGATCTTCAGATATCTTTCATAGCTATGGCAGTCATTTAGATATTGCCATTTTTTATGAGCATTAAATATTACATATTACAGGTACTAGTAATAGTCGGGTTCATTCTCAACTCAGTCGGGAATTCCGCGGTTTGAATCCCAGACGGAATAGAAATGTTTGGGTGCATTTCCTATCGCATAATGCCCGTGGTAACCTAGATACCCAGGAGTTAGTCAGCTTCTTATGGGTTGCATCCTGGTGAGGGTCCGTTGTTCGACTCTGGGGGGAGACCTCTGTATAAATTTAACATGTATGTATGTATGTAAGTATGTATGTATGTATGTATGTGTGTGTGTATATATATATATATATATATATATATGTGAGAAAGCTGCATGAACGCGCAAGCCATATATCACTAAGAACTCTTTGACCCGGCCAGGATTCGAACCCATGCCGTCCAGGATCACCCCTAAACGTACACAGTACCGTGACCACCGCACCAATGATCGTCTTATAAGGATTGGTCAGTCTTGGCGCTTATTAACTAAGCTTCCTGACTGACCAACCCCCGACGACACTCATGGTTCCATTTGGGTACAGTTTTTCATCAAATTCTGGCGCATGCACGGGCCGCACTGAGTCTATCATGTGTGAGAAAGCTGCATGAACGCGCAAGCCATATATCACTAAGAACTCTTTGACCCGGCCAGGATTCGAACCCATGCCGTCCAGGATCACCCCTAAACGTACACAGTACCGTGACCACCGCACCAATGATCGTCTTATAAGGATTGGTCAGTCTTGGTGCTTATTAACTAAGCTTCCTGACTGACCAACCCCCGACGACACTCATGGTTCCATTTGGGTACAGTTTTTCATCAAATTCTGGCGCATGCACGGGCCGCACTGAGTCTATCATGTGTGAGAAAGCTGCATGAACGCGCAAGCCATATATCACTAAGAACTCTTTGACCCGGCCAGGATTCGAACCCATGCCGTCCAGGATCACCCCTAAACGTACACAGTACCGTGACCACCGCACCAATGATCGTCTTATAAGGATTGGTCAGTCTTGGCGCTTATTAACTAAGCTTCCTGACTGACCAACCCCCGACGACACTCATGGTTCCAGACGCCACACACAGGCATGGTGAAGGGTAGGGAAGGTGGTGAAGGGTGAGGAAGGTGGTGAAGGGTGAGGAAGGTGGTGAAGGGTAGGGAAGGTGGTGAAGGGTAGGGAAGGTGGTGAAGGGTAGGGAAGGTGGTGAAGGGTAGGGAAGGTGGTGAAGGGTAGGGAAGGTGGTGAAGGGTGAGGAAGGTGGTGAAGGGTGAGGAAGGTGGTGAAGGGTGAGGAAGGTGGTGAAGGGTAGGGAAGGTGGTGAAGGGTAGGGAAGGTGGTGAAGGGTAGGGAAGGTACCCTTACATACATACATAGACATGATAGACTCAGTGCGGCCCGTGCATGCGCCAGAATTTGATGAAAAACTGTACCCAAATGGAACCATGAGTGTCGTCGGGGGTTGGTCAGTCAGGAAGCTTAGTTAATAAGCGCCAAGACTGACCAATCCTTATAAGACGATCATTGGTGCGGTGGTCACGGTACTGTGTACGTTTAGGGGTGATCCTGGACGGCATGGGTTCGAATCCTGGCCGGGTCAAAGAGTTCTTAGTGATATATATATATATATATATATATATATATATATATATATATATATATATATATATATATATATATATATATATATATATATATATATATATACTTATATACTGGCTGTCTGTTCTTATACAAAATGAATTTTTATTGCAGTACAGTATTAAGTATGTTTTTACCATTTAACAAACTGCATTGAAGTTTAACCCTTAAGTTGTGCAACACATCATATGATGGGTTGAGTGACTTGCTATAAATTGCGCATTCTATCATATGATGTATTGGAGTACTACGCAAGATTTAAACGACCCACGGATACACGGGGTGCACCTCACCTTCATCAGGGCTCTTGTAAACAGACACCGTTTAAAAAAAAATCGTGGGCCAAATTCCCGGGTGTGAGGTCCTCAGTATTGAGTGAGCCACCAAGCCTGATACACGCAGCATGAGCTCACAGCACTGCTGTTCAGCTTGTGACCACAGCATCGCTTAAAAATGCCCTAATATACATGTTCATGCTATTATTTAGCAATGTTATTATTACAGAAGACCCCTGACTGATAAAAATGACCAGGATTCTGATAATAGCAGAATTGTTGTGATAATTAGCACTGTAGTAGGAGGAGTAATCTTGGTGGGGAGGGAGGTAGCATTGTCTGCTGACTCTGTGTGACCACCTTTTACTGTCTGGACTCACTATACCAGCTTAGTTGTTCACTATGGTAAACAAAACATGCAGATACTTATATATAGCATCTGTATATAAAAGCAAAAATAGTATGGTGGGAGGAGAATGGTGGCGAGTCAGGTGAGGTGAAGGAGGGAGGAAGTGGCAGTCAGTGGCGGGCTGCCACTGCCAATCAGCATATCAACTTAGTGGTTCGTTATGGTGAACACGAATGTAGATACTTATATATAATGTGTATATACAGTGTAATAATTGCAAAAGGAGTGTGGGGGAGAAGCTATTTTGGTGATGGGTGTGGCAACATCTGCATGTTTTGTCATGTTGGTAGGGGTGGCCACTATGCTCTTTGAGCATTATACTGGTTTAGTTGAACAGTTGTGGTGAACAAAACATGTAGATACTTATATATAGCATCTTTATATAGGGTAATAACACCACAAACAGTATTGTTAGGGGTGAAATTTTAGTGCGTCTGACCTTGAATGTGTGAGGGAAGCCGCCACCTGACTGTGTAGTGATGTCTCTTAGTACCTGAACTAACTATATCAACTTAGTTGTACAGTTGTGGTGAACAAAACATGTAGATACTTGTATATAACGTCTGTATATAGTGAATAAAAGCAAAAACAGTATTGTGGGAGTAGAATGTGGGTGAGTCAGGAGAGTTGAGGGAGAGAGGAAGTAGCAGCCACTGCCATTCAGCATGCCAACTTAGTAGTTCTTTATGGTGAACACAATTGTAGATACTTATATATATAATGTCTGTATATAGTGAATAAAAGCAAAAACAGTATGGTGGGAGGAGAATGTGGGTGAGTGAGGTGTTGAGGGAGTGAGTGGCAGCGAGTGGCTGGCTGGTGTGTGGCGGTCACTCCTCGTTGCTTTTTGACTTATAATACCAACTTAGTGGTTCGTTATGGTGAACAAAACATGCAGATACTTATATATAACCTGTGTATATAGCGTAATAACCGACAAAATATTTGTTCACTGTTTGATGAACATAATAATTGAATCAACAATATGCACACCATATTTTTGAGTACAGCGATGATTCACTCATGTTATTATATAAATATATCACACTACACACTATTGAATAATATTACAGCAAAAAACTATGAAAAATCAATCAGAGACATTGAAATAATTAGGTAGTTATCTCTTTGTGGCCACTCCTGCCTGACAGCTGGGAGCAACAGACTGTCTGGGATGCACGCTGAGTCGTCGCCTGTTTTTTGCCAGACTTCCCCGCCCTATAGCGGGCAATATATGCCACTTACGATTTTTTTATTATTTTCCCATGATCAGAGAACACAAATTAACAGGTTTAGAAAATTTTTTATTTTTTTTATATTTTTTTCGTATGCGCCTGTGGGTGACAAATGCGATGGGTATGGGGTCCACTGCCACTCACAGGATGGGTATGGGGTCCACTGCCACTCACAGGATGGGTATGGGGTCCACTGCCACTCACAGGATGGGTATGGGGTTTAATTAACCCTGAGCAACACAATGGTTAATATATGAAAGAGTACTACTTTATTCACTGACATGATTAAAAAAAACAAATATTCAACATAGTAATAAACTTTTGTGTATTTTATTGTAATTTGAGAATGTACTAATAAACTCCATATTTTTAGAATTAATTTAACTACATATTTATATCCCAAACAGAAACTGCCATCCCAACCAAACACCACTAATACGTGTGTCAGCTGCCATAAAGTGGCAACATTGCCAAGACCGCCTTGTGGCTACTGTGAATGCAAGCTTTGTGACTCGTGTACACGGACCTGTCATTTCTGTGGAGGAAACTTTTGTCCAAAGTGCTCTCTTACTGTGTAAGTTTCATAGGGTTATTTTTTAGTAGATGAAGTTGTAAGTACTGTTGTGCCTTATTATTCAGTGTTATTACTCTTGGGGCTCCAAGTTCATGTTTAGGTCATCTTGGTGCCTGTTTTATCTAGCAGTCAATTATATTCCTTTTCCAGGTAAATCAAACAGATTAAGTATGGTCAGTTTTTTCATTCATTCATTCATTCACTGTAGAGAATAAGTCACAAATACAGGGCTCAACACTCACAATCCAATCCACGTATATGAAATAAGAGTGACTGACTACATTTTGGGTCATCTCGCACCCTTATCTGTTTTTCAACCTAATGGTGGTCCAGCACGAACTTTTATTTTGTTTGTGTGGGTTGGGTATCTAAGTTCATTCACTCTCAGCTCAAGGGGAGCAAATTCCACTGTTAATTCCTTGCGGTGTTCTCTGGTGATTTTCATAGTAGAGATACAGCACACAAACATGGGCAACTCGGCATAAAGACAATGTTCAGTAACCTAACTTGGTTTAATACCCAGGCCTAAATCCTGACCTAACTACCCTCAAGTTAAAGAGGTGAACAATACTTAATTATGAGAAAGCCCTTAAGATGATGACTGCATAGCACTTAGAAGAGACATGATAGGGTCAGACATGATATTTTTTGGTACATAGTACTGTAGCACTACTGTAGCACTGTAGCACATGGTTCACTACTACTCGAACCATCAGTAGCTGGACACTGACCCTACAAGAAGCAAGGCTATTTCTGCATCAATAGTGGTTTAAGGGAAAGGGAAAATGTATAACTTGGGAAACAGTGGAGTTGCTTGAATATATTTCATTATAATTTACCTTTTAAAAAATATGCTTTACAGTGGAGTTTGTATCTTTTATAATATTTCCCATATCAATTTTTAATTATCTCCAGTGATAAAAAGAGGTTGTCTGATAAAAATTTAATGAATATATTTTTGTCTTTCAGGTACCTTGAAGACGAGAAAACCGTGTGTTTAAGTTGCTGCTAGACTGTTGATCTTTATATTTATTTCACATTTAAGTAAGCAGTTATAATTGTTACGAGTAATAAAGTGACTTTTAATGATAATACATTATTAACAATAATAATAGTGCCCATCCCCTATGTGTGGGAACTGGGTAATCATAATGAATGAATATTATGAATTCAATAATTTACGGTACCTGAATGTCCTCTTTAAGTAATGTAAACAGTGCGATTAATGAAATCTAGATACATTAGTACTGTATTTGGTAGAATATTTAAGGGATAGAATGAATAGTTTCACAGTGTAGGTCAATACTTATATAAACTACTTAATGGTATCTTTGTATATAAAATGTCTTTTGATTGTCATAAGGATATTGTTCACATCCTAGTTTAATGCCATACATGCTGTACATTCATTAGCTTACACTTTGCAACTTTTAAGGCTTCAATGCATAGCTAAGATGTTAGTGTAACGTTCATATGATTCTTCATCCTTTCCTACCAATCTTGTTTCTTCATTCATTTTGGTAATTTTAGATTTTAAAACTTCTTATAATTATTATTTGTCTCAACTTTTAATCAGTTTTCAATATAAAATATAAGATGTGTACAGTATTTTTGCTCTTCCATTAATACTGCAAATTCTCATAATAGTAATGAGATTATCAGTTGGCACTCAAAACTGGTCGCAGGCTACCCATAGGTGTTGAAGCATGGGATACTGCAATTTAGAAGGGGGAATTTTGCACTTATTCTAATTTGCATTCCAATTCATTTTTTTAACCAGATATTCCTCAAATGCTGTCATTGTAGGCACATTTTGGATGAAGTTCCTCTTGGACTGGTCGGTACAGTGATTTACTCGTTTCGTGAAGGTTGCTATTCCACCTGCAGTGTCGCAGCAGTTGGGCAATGTTCTTTTATTGTCTTCCTATCCCTTCCCTGTGCTATATAATCACACTGATTTAGTGCTTAGGTTGCTTTGTGCACAAGAGCAATTATATTTTAAACAAATATTTCAGTAGTGGTGATGAGAGTGCAGTAAAGTTATTTTGATAACAGTTATAAGTCCTACCAGGACACTGGTTAATTGTTGAGCTCCTTGTATGTGGCTGTTTAGACGAGGCCATACACTGTTGCATGTGGTGTTAGCAGCCCGTTACCTTGGTACAATATTGTGAAGTCTGACATATGTTAGCCCAGACACTGATAACAGCAGCATCTTATCATCAGATATGTGAACTAAACAGCACGTTTCAGTGTAGAAATTGGAAAGATTAAGGATAGTAATGAATTTGGTGAATAGTTATATACAAAATAAAGTTATACTTAATAATAACACTTGCAGAATCTTTCATATGTTTAGGAAAAATTGAGGGATTTTTCACAATAGCTAGAATTGTGGGAGTGGTTTAGGCAAACATGCCATGTAAGTGTATTAAAACAAGGTGAGAGGTATAAAATATTTAATGGCACATTATTAATAATTCATAGTACAGTTCTGGTGTTCTACTACACTATGTACTATACAAGACCTGGTACACCAGGTCTTGCATACATCACCATATTCCAGCAACTATCCACAACAGCTCCCCAGCACTCCATAAGGCTATGTGGATATAGCTCAAATATTAAAAACTTATTGGAAAAGAAAACATTTGTGATATAAAAACTTAACATTTTTATTGAATAAAGTTTGAGATACTGTAATACTTTTTACATGTTTATATACAGTATTTAAATTATCCTACTGAACTGATTTTGTGTGAAAACGCTTTTTGTGATATACAGTACTCAAGGAGAAAAGCACTCGTGCAGTTAGATAGCAACTGAAAAGTCCTTGGTTTGATTCCCATGGCAGGACATACATTATGGCACATTTCTTCTCACCTAATGCCTCTAGCAGTAAGTAGATATCAAGAAGTTAGGCAACTGTTGTTGCTTACATTTTGGGAATAGTAAATAAGTGGCCTAGGACGATTCTCAATGAGCCTAACAGATTCTTGTCCCTAACAATGGAAATATAATACCAAAACAATGTTATAAATGATGTTGCTTGTATGATACAATAAAGAAACACTAAAAGGGTAGCTTGATTCTATTTCTTGTATGCTTGCATGTATCCCATTTATGAACATATTTAGCATAATACTTGTTATATATTTTCATTTTATAAAAATACTAAATTGCAGTATCATTTACATTGTTACTAAACATTTTAGGAAAAATCTAATTAGTGATACCATAATAAAAATAAGTACTGTACTGTATCTTTGTCTAAGCATGCTTGTAATAGATAAGGCTTGATTACAAGATCATATATAGTGTACTTTGTACAATAATCCTAATTCTAGGCCAGTTACACAACAAAATTTAACCCGTAGAATTTATGAAAATAAATGGTAGGAAACAAAGAAAATTGTAAGTCTTGGAAATATTATTTTGGCAGTGTATTGTGCAGTGTTTAACAGAAACAATACTTTTAAGGTTACCCAGGAATACCACCATACTTGGTTAAAAGTTTCTTGCCAACTATGAGCACTAACAAAATGTGCAGTCCTAGTGATGAGTAGAAAGCCAGCCATGAAGCATTATCTTGAAACCATGTGGTACAGAGCCCAAGTACAATTGTCACCATGCTGGTTGTAAACGTAAACATACCAAACAGTCCATGGTTGGCTTTCACAGTCTTAACTTGCATGATACTTTTCAAGAGTTTGGGATATTTAGCAAACACTCCTGCATTCAGCTGGACCCACAAGAGTACAGATGCAGCAAGTCCTACACACCCATGCCAGGATACAAAATGAGGCTTATTGTTAAGCTCCTTGTTATAATATATGGCTGCAAAGCCAACACCATGCACTGTTGCTACCAGTATTAGCACCACCCAGTGAGCTGTTATCTTGGTACTATGAACTCTGCCAGCTGCCAGTCCTGACTTGGAGAACATAAATACAGCTTCTGTCATCAAACCTGTGAACTAAATATCATATTTCAGTAAAGGATTTCAAGAGATTTTGGATAGTACAAATTAATAAGTTCAAATGTTTAAAATTGTGGTCTTTGTACAGCATACAAAGTTCTTACATTAAGTGGATAAGATAAGCAGAGTGAGGAGATGTAAAAAAAATTACAAATAATTAAACTACTACAGTACTTACTCTATACAGTATATTATCAAAAAGTCACTAAGCCAGGGAAATTCTTTAGCACCATCAGTGTTGTGGGATATTCAAAAAGTCAGGCTGTCAGTACTAGGTACTGTATAGAGAACTGAGAGGTATGAGTTACAAAAAAAGGCTACAGGAATTAAAACTCAAATCCCTGGAAGATGGAAGTTATGGGAGATATAATTGCCACCTACAAAATTCTGAGAGAATTTGGCAGGGTGTACAAAGACACTATTGAGCATTGACGGAACACGAACAAGGGGACAAAGGTGGAAACAGAGTACCCAAATGAGTCGTAGAGATTCCGTTCCAAGGACCCTAGAGCAGGGAATAGAAGGCAGGGACGAGGATGCAAAAATATAGAGCTAGGGGCTGGATACAAGTCGAAGAGGGGGAGAAAAGAGATCTGTGGCCCAGTCACCGTGGATATGACTTGCAGCTGACGCTGTAGGGTGGAATTCTCATGGATGCTCTGACACAGGACTGGGCTTGCAAGCAGCTGGTAGCTGAAGGCAATCGATGGTGGTTGTTGCTAGCCTCTCTTCATTCTTGGCTCTTCATTCTTTTTTGGTCTTCAATTTTTCAGTCTTTCTACTACTTCCAGCTTTCTTAGGTAAGTTTTCTTCTTACTACTACTACTACTTCTTTGTCATGGGAATAGCAGAAGTCGTTACCATCTTACTTCTTGTTGACATTGCTGTGCTGTCGTTCAAAGTGGTGTTCAGTAGGAAGTCATCAGATGAGTAGTGAGCCTTCCGTTGAGGAGGAGGGGATGGTGTTCCAACTGAGACAACTTCATCTGATGAATCAGTAGCTGAGGTAGTGGTTCTTGTTGGTTGAGTAGATGCGGGCTGGCTCTGTTGGGGCGACGGTTCAGTTTTCTTGAGTGCATCAATCCTCTGCTGCCTCCAGGTGGAGATTTTCGGATACTTAACAAAGAATATGGGGCCAATAAGGTTAGGGGTGTATTAGTGTCACAACGGTAAGGTAACGGACTGTGGTTGCAGAAAGGTACCACTACTACTTCTTGCTCTCCTTTAGATCATCTTCATACTCACGGTTCCAGTCCAGAATGTTGTCACGTTTCTTCTCGGTAGCATCGATGCGGTTGTGTATGAAGCGCGCTTCACAGTCTGTCAGGATCGTCGTCTGGCGCTGAGAAAGCTGCAGTCCTCCAGAGGAAAAGCCACAGAAATATTACAAAGTTTTTTTTTAATCTTTGAGGCCAAATTAAAGAAGCTGAGAACCTCTCTAGTCACAGATATTACAAAGAATTTTTCAGTCAGGGTAGTTAACAAATGGAATGCATTATCAGTAATGTGGTGGAGGCAGATTCCATACACAGTTTAAATGTAGATGTGATAGATCCCAATAGGCTCAGGACCTGTACACCATTATGCATTAAATATGCAA
>WNGS01001312.1:63672213-63687682 GCA_020271785.1 Procambarus virginalis | reverse complement strand
AACATAATTACTATTTTCATGAAAAACAACAATGGCCAATAACTGGGCCCCAGGAGCTGAAACCCCATATTCCCTATGACCTTCCTCGGGTCACTTGCTGAAGCACTGCAAACGATTTACATTTATAGAATACGAGAGAAACATTTTATAACAACTTTGAATGTAGTTAGTGAATGAACAAAATAATAAATTAAGGCAGGGCCAGGCGCTGAAACCCCCATATCGCTAATAACTTCCCTCGGGATAAATGCGCTTAACGTGCAAAAGTTTGGTTGAATTCTGTTCAACGATGTCTCATTACATAGGAGATAGACTTTTGGATTTATTTACATAGATTACATAGATTTACTAAAAGAAGGGTTCCCGGCGCTGCCCGGGTACTGCGCCATTTAAGTGCTGGAGTCCCCTGGAATGGAAATTTGCCCTTAAAACGAGTTTATATATTAATATAAAAATTCCTTACTACATTAACTCAGCACCCAACATTTCATCCATATTACGTTGCCATAATAATAGACTCTCCCCTTTAGAGAAGGGAAACGGTGGGGTTGACCCCTAGCTGCCTATGACCGTCGTCCCCCACCAACCAATCACCCTGCAAAGTTGGGTGAGGTTATTCCCACCCATCTGACCTCTAAGCTTGGACAGACACCCACAGAATGACATTCTATTTCATCGACGAAAAATGGAATCTTCAAGAGAAAACTAAATAGTTTCGGACCAACCGGGCTGTGATGGATATGTGGGCCTGCGGGCTGCTCCAAGCAACAGCCTGGTGGACCAAACTCTCACAAATCAAGCCTGGCCTAGGGCCGGGCTTGGGTAGTAGAAGAACTCCCAGAACCCCTTCAAGCTGGTATCAAATGCATATCTCGCTTTCAGCCAGGAAACAGTAACCAGCACCAGTCTACACCCAAGTTTACAGGTGGGAATAACAGTATAGTCTTCAGAAGTTTACCTAATGGATCGCACATGAGAAGCAAAGTTACGGTTACAAATTTACATAATGGTTTACAAGTAGGATAAAGAGTACGGCTACACAGATTTAAATAGTGATCTACGCACGAGAAGTGCGAAATTTGGCTTGGTGTTGGGCTCAGGGTCTATACACCACTAATATGATCACCACATACAAAATACTAACAGGAATCGACCAAACTGACAAAGAGGAATTACTTAAACCAACAACTTCACGAACAAGAGGACACAGTTTCAAGCTAAGAAAACAAAGGTGCCGAAAAAGTATTAGAAAGTTTTCTTTCACAGAGTGGTAGACGGTTGGAACAAAGTTAGTGAGGTGGTGGAGGCCAAAACCTTCAGTAATTTCAAAGCGATATACGACAAAGAGTACTGGGAAGACGGGACACCACGAGCATAGCTCTCATCGTGTAACTTCACTTGGGTAATTACACACACACACACACACACACACACACACACACACACACACACACACACACACACACCATACACACACACGCACACACAACACAGGTAAAACACGCTGAAACATTCCTGGCAAGTTATTATCAAATAAGTGAATTACAACAGTTGTAAACATAACTAACTTAAATCCTAATAAATAATAATAAGCTAATAAAGCTTGAATAATGAGCTAATAAAGCTTGAATAATGAGCTTAAATCCTACCACCGACGTGGACAATCATTTATAAAATACTAACCAACATATGCACAATTTCTTCAGTCCTCCATGTACAGGATCAGGGATCAGTTTGACACCATACAGTATAGGGAGTTATTGAGCACTCAACCACAGGTATTGAAGTAATTTGACACAGAATGAACAGATTGCAAGCAACGAACAAAATCGCTCTTAATGCCCTATGAGGCATTCACCAACCCTGACACGAGCCGTTATCGAGAAAAAATAAGATAAACTGATGTGATAAATAATAACACACACATAAACAAAACGACAAAGGGCCTTTTGGTTCATGCGAGTCAGCTCCAATTTATATCCAATGATATATCTATTAAATTGATATATATAAATTCGGGAGCACCAGATTGAAGATGACAGGTCAAACGCCTCGTCAGCTTGGTCGATGTCATACCTATGTACTTAGACTGTTCACTACTTTATATGTACAGTGAACATATAAAAGAGGAAAGAATAATGAAAGAAATAATCCGTAAAGGAGTAAAAAGCACTACTCCTAACCAAAACATAAACCTGATAATATTCTACAAAACCAAGAAGACTTCCGAACTCCTTATCAAAACCAGCCCGAAGCCGACAGAGAACCCTCTACAGCAGTCAAGCGTTGTATACATGTACACTTGCCCACACGAAGGATGTAATCTTCAATCTAAGTACATAGGTATGACGTCGACCAGAGTATTTGTGTTGCGAAATTTAGAATTTCCCAACATAAATCTCAATCTTTGAAGATCTACCTCTATCAGTAGCTCTCTAGCTAAGCAGATCTACCTCTTTCAACAGCTCTCTAACCACGTAGATCTACCTCTATCATCAGCGCTCTGGTCAGGTAGCTCTAACTTTACCCTACACGTACTGCAGGCAAAATGTTAATCGCTGTGTTTAGAGCAGTTGGCCGCTGTGCCCAATTGGGAGAGCTGTGGTGTAATCTTGGAGGACTAGAGCTTTGTTTCCAAGTGAGAGTTATGTGACCAACGTGGCTGTTGCGGCTGGAGGTCGACATTAAGGGGGGTCCGCATAGCATTTCCAAAACGGGTAAATATGTCATATGACTTGAATGAAAATATAATCTGACAAAATGTGATGCACTAAAGTTTATTTCTACATGTGCCACAGTACTGGTAAACAGACAGCCGAGCGCACAGTGATGTGAAATCAACCTGTTCTCTCACCTAACACGACCACTTGGGTTGGACGGTAGAGCGACAGTCTCTCTTTATGCAGGCCGCCGTTCAATCCCCGACCATCCAAATGGTTGGACACCATTCCTTTCCCCCCCCCCCGTCCCATTCCCCAATCCCTTCCCAGTGCTATATAGTCGTAATGCCTAGGTGTTTTGCCCTGATAACTCCACTCCCTCCCTCATCTAACACATCGCTTTTGTTACGCATTCGACCTATCCATTAAATAAGCGAGGTATTAACCACAAAACAACGCACCGTTATAGTGACATTTTCCTCGATAGGTTAGGATAGGTTAGGTTAGGGTGGGTTGCTTGGGCTCGAAAGTTTCTGGCTAGGTAAAATAGACGTGGTTTTTACAGTGGTAATCAAGAGAATGATCGATCATATGCGTAATTATCTTGGTGGAGGTCACGTGACGAGGACGAGCGAGTGCAAGAATCCCTCGTTGACTTTACGAAGACTTCATTGAGTATGCGGAGTAGTGTGTGTATGGAGAACTAGTATGCGCAGTAGTGTGTGTATGGAGAACTAGTATGCAGAATAGTGAGTGTATGTAGAACTAGTATGTGGAGTAGTGTGTATGTAGAACTAGTATGCGGAGTAGTGTGAATGAAGAACTAGTATGCAGAATAGTGTGTATGGAGAACTAGTATGCGGAAAAGTGTGTATACGGGAAAATAATTTCAGATTGTACAGCAACAACAATCACGCACAACGAAAGCACAAGAAGGTTATGTATCTACCCCAAAATGTTGTGGTGGTACCTTGGGATTGAACTCGGACCTCTCGATTCCCCAGGCGCACGTACTACCGACTGAACCATGATGAGCTCAAAACTCTCGGCCACAAATTCTGACATTTCTCTTCAGCTCTCTGCGCGCGCGCGTGTGTGTGTAATTACCTAAGTGTAGTTACCTAAGTATAGTGACAGGATGAGAGCTACGCTCGTGGTGTTCCGTCTTCCCAGTACTCTTTGTTATATAACGCTTTGAAACTACTGACGGTTTTGGCCTCCACCACCTCACTAAGTTTGTTCAAACCGTCTACCACTCTGTTTGCAAAAGAAAACTTTCTAATGATTTTTCGGCTCCTTTGTTTCCTTAGCTTGAATCTGTGTCCTCTTGTTCGTAAAGTTGCTGGTTTCAGGAATTCCTCTTCGTCAATTTGGTGGATCCCCTTTAGTATTTTGTAAGTGGTGATCATATCACCTCTTTTTCTTCTATCTTCTATAGCTTTAGCATATTTAAAACCTCTAACCCCTCTTCGTAACTCTCGTTTTTCAGTTCCGGAAGCCATTTTGTAACATGCCTTTGCACCATTTCCAGTTTCTTTATGTGCTTCTTGAGATTTGGGCCCCATATAACTGCTGCATATTCCAGTTTTGGTCTCACGAAAGTCATGAACAGTTTCTTTAGTATTCCCCATCCATATAATTAGCAGCAAGTCTGAAGTTGGAAAGCGACGCATCACGCTCCTCTCACAATGTTCTTTATGTGTTCTTCTGGCGATAACTATATTCACATCCACCCCGAGATCTCTTTCTTTGCAAGAGTTCTTTAAGTGTGTGTGTGTATTACCTAGTTGTATTCACCTAGTTGAGCTCTGCTTTTTCGGCCCGCCTCTCAACTGTTACTACTATTTTTTTTCACACCACACACACCCTAGGAAGCAGCCCGTGACAGCTGACTAACTCCCAGGACGAGAAAGACAGAAAGTGGATTTCATGTAATACAGATTCTCACGTCCAGTGAGGTGACGAATGTGACTGTGAGGTGACGGATATGACGTCCAGTGATATGACGACGGACGTGACGTTCCATGAGGTGACATCGACATCTTTAGAATGCTGAGGAGAGAGGAAGTCCCTTAGGGTATAAATTGCGTTGTGGATTGTACGAGATTATGAGGCGAGGGTATTTCTCTCAGAGATTATCAGGAGATTATGAGGCGAGGGTATTTCTCTCAGAGAATATCAGGAGATTATGAGGCGTTTCACTAAAGTTAGCATGATGCTGAGTCTCTGCACATCCCTCTGTGAATTTCGGTATATATAGACACCTTAAGATTTGTTTTGTCTTAAGGTGTCAAGACAAAATGTATAAATTTATATATGCATATTTAATTTCCGCAATACACATACTGTGGCTGGGGTGTGGCCGCTGTGATTCAACTCTGTTGAAGATGGAAATGAATATTCAGGTGGACGTATATACATTCGAGTTGAAATACATGTCCATTATATTACGGACTATTGTGTTGCAAAGCGCAACAAATGACTCAGTGGTCTACGCATTTGGCACACACTCGAATGGTCCCCGGGATTGGTTCCCGAGCAGGACAAAGACGGTTTAGTATGTTTCCTTGCATCTGGTGCATCTCTTCTCACAACGGCCAATATTTGCTTGTGAGTTAAGGAACTGTGTTGGGTTGCGTCTTGTGAGAGAGAGAGGTCTGAGGTTAGCTTGCTTCACTACTCTTTAAAATCTGCGCGAAATAACGCAGATCTCCATGTTTAGATTCGCCTCGCCCTCTTCTCTATAGGTTCAGACATTCCCCCCCCCCCACACAGCCTGTCTCTCCACCACATGGCTAATAAATCCCCCAACAAATTCGAACACCATTTAGCCTTTTCTCCCCCGCATCTAACCTCCCCAAATAATCCATTCTAAACCATACAAACCTCACATCAAAACGTGTGTAGATAATCTACCTTCAACCGTCATCCACTCTCCTCATTACGTCGTTCAACCACCAATAACAACACCCACAACTCCATCAACCCCCTCCCCCCCAACCCCAACCAAGCATCATCAATCCCCCTATGAATGGTTCACAACTAATTCAATCCCAATTCACACCTTCAATGCCTTGTGTCCCCACCACGACGCTCCTAACCATCTCGAAGCAAATTGGCCTCGTGGATAACAACTCGAATTTTGACGTCAAAATCTCCCCCCCAACATACAAAATATAACCCGCAAACACGCACCGAAACTACGACGTTGGTACAACGTTCGAACAAGTTTTAACACCTCCTAACCAGTTATAACAACCAATATAGCAAGTTGTAACAACGTTCTAATCCGTCATAAACACGTTAAGCCAAGATGTAACAACTTTATTACCAGTTGTAACAAGCGGAAAATAGAGACAGTTTCGGTTTGTGTTTCCAGGGAATGTTCTTTAAATCATAGCGGCTCACGTTCAACCTGTCTCTTAAAAGAACGTCGCTTTCGGCCGTTTACCCGTATGACCGAATATGGACGTAATTTGAAAATGAAAATAAATTGAAAATAAATTTGGGATTTTTTTTTCAACAACAGTAAGTTAAGGGTCCTCTGATAGGTTAGGTGGGCAGGAAATTCTCATAAAGTTTCTAAACGTTATGAAAAACGTTAATGTTCCTCTTCCCCCCGGCCCATCTTTTGTTATTCTTATATTTGAAAGTTCCTCTTCTAACTTGCCGAGTAAGCCGGACGACTCAAACAGAAAACGGAACAGAACGTCACTTTTGTGAGTCGATTTCATTCCAAATAACGTCCAAATTTGGCCATAGCGGCGCATACGAGCCAAAAGTGACGTTATTTTTAAGAGGACTGGTTGCACAAACACCACGTTTTCTATGAGTGGGTCTATCGGTTAGGTTCGAGCAATTTGACACCTCGTTTTTGTGACGTTGTGGCAACTGGAGAAGACTTGTGTGCTCTATAACCAGTCCCCACATGTCTGGAAATATTCAGCCAACATATTACTCATTTTTAAATTATTCTTAATCTTCTCCACACCTTTCCCTCCCTCTCCCACCAGCCAATATCCTACATTCTTTACCAAGTCGTTGAATCCCCTGCTCTTAGAACTTCTTAATCCTTCCCATTCAAATCACCACCCCAATTGGTGGGAGGCCTGGTCGACGACCGGGCCGCGGGGACGCTAAGACCCGAAACACCTCAAGGTACCCCTGAGATTGGGGTTATGAAGTGATGAAAATAGAAAAGAAAGCATTAAGACAATAAGGAGGAGACCTCAGGCAGAAGATTTCGATCAGGAACCTTAAGGATGCTGTTTACCACATACGTGAGACCAACATTCCAGTATGCAGCCGTGTCATAAAAAAACACTTTTATGAAATACAAAATGAAACTAAAGAGTAGACATATACAAGGAATTAAGAGATTTGAACCACAGAAAAGTTTCAGATAACCGAACCAACTACACAAGGAGAACGTTGGAGGAGTCCTTTGAGGGGACATGATCCCAACATACAAGATTCTAAATTAAAATGACCAAATATTAAAAATTGGGTTAAAAATGGAAATAGCGGACGAGGTGGCATCGATGGAAATTGGAAATGCCTATTTCATATAAACGACAGGAAGTTATTTCAACGTAAAAATTTAAAATGAATGGCACTGGTTAAAACTTTTTTTTTATTGATTCAACCTTTATTCACAGCATCAAAGGCAAATATGGCGTCATGCAAAGAGAGATTCATTGCATTAACCAACCGTTGTTGGAAAGGCGGTGTTTAGGGTTAAACCTCAACACCGAATGTGCATCTATGGAGAAAATATTCATTCATGAACAAAAATATTCATGAACAAAGCAACATTTGCACACACACACACGTGAAAAAGCATTCATCACGCNAAGAGTTAAAGCTCATTAAATGACACCTTAAATTCTGTACCTCACCTCACACTATACACCAAGCCCACGAATCTACACCCAACACCACCCACTACACCTGGTGACCCCCAATACACCCCCCCCCCCCCCCCACCCCACCCAACAACTAACCCCCCAACTCAACATTGAGCCCAATACCAAACACGACAACACGCCACAGCTGCAATATTGCTAGCAATATATCAAGAGCAAGTTATTTCAGGTCATGTAATACATCTTGAAATCCATTCATTATGACCCCTAATTGGCCTCCAGGCCATTAAGCCGTAAATTTCCACGCATATGCCTTCATTTGTATATATATATAATATATATATATATATATATATATATATATATATATATATATATATATATATATATATATATATATATATATATATGTTATTAAATATGACCGAAAAAGTAAGATTAATAATTCTAACACGATTTTCTCAATTTTCCTTATGTTTGTTTTTACTGATGACGGTAAATGAAAAATCAATTCTCCAAAATTCATTCTTTATTTCTTAGTCTGACGCGACACTTGAGCGCGTTTCGTAAAACTTATTACATTTTCAAAGACTTTAGTTACACACACTGAACAGAGTTTAAACAGCTTTTCTTTTTTATACCTGCATTTGGGTGAGGTGACATGTTACAATGGTTTTGGGGTGAGGTGAGAACAAACACAGAACACGAAACAATGGGTATAAGCTAAAGGGAAGATTAGATCTGTAACTGCAGAAGGCCTATTGGCCCATATTTCTTGATGTTTCTATATTGGAGCGGAGTCTTGAAGTGGGTAGAATATAGTTGTGCGTTAACGCACAACTATATTCTACCCACTTAAATAAAGATGAGTTGTGCGTTAACGCACAACTATATTCTACCCACTTCAAGACTCCGCTCCAATATAGAAACATCAAGAAATATGGGCCAATAGGCCTTCTGCAGTTACAGATCTAATCTTCCCTTTAGCTTATACCCATTGTTTCGTGTTCTGTGTTTGTTCTCACCTCACCCCAAACCATTGTAACATGTCACCTCACCCAATGCAGGTATAAAAAGAAAAGCTGTTTAAACTCTGTTCAGTGTGTGTAACTAAAGTCTTTGAAAATGTAATAAGTTTTACGAAACGCGCTTAAGTGTCGCGTCAGACTAAGAAATAAAGAATGAATTTTGGAGAATTGATTTTTCATTTACCGTCATCAGTAAAAACAAACATAAGGAAAATTGAGAAAATCGTGTTAGAATTATTAATCTTACTTTTTCGGTCATATTTAATAACATATGTCTACAGGAAAGACTGCTACCAAATAATACTAATAATATATATATATATATATAATTATATATATATATATATATATATATATATATATATATATATATATAAAGAATAGAAGTGGTAGGCGGAGAAAATATTCAAGTATTCAGTGAGAATCCACAAGGTCTTTCCTGAATACTCTTGATTTTCTTCTCCGAGGCTATGGGTCCCTACAATTGCACCTCTCATGGATGTACAATTGATATACATTTTCAAAGGTACAATCAATGAAATACAACACTTGAACATATTGGCAGGACGGTGAGGTGTGAAACAATGTGCAATATTGGTTCATGAATGCAACAACAAGAGGAAATTGCATGAGGGCTAATGATCAACACATGCAGTTGCATGTATTGAAGTTCCCAGCTGTGGCCGAGGTCAACCCGATCAGTCTCTCTGTCTATATCTGTCTCTCTCTCTCTCTCTCTGTGGGTCTGTCTCTTTCATTGTCTCAATGTATATCTGTCCCTCACTGTCTGCCTCTCTCTGCCTTTTTTTCTGTCTCTCTCTTTATCTGTCTGTCTCTCTGTTTCTCTATGGGTTTATCTATGTCTCTCATTGTCTCTCTGTATAATCTGTTCCTTACTCTCTGCTTCTCGGATTTTTTCGCTTTGTCTCTCTGTGTCTATCTCTATGTCAGTCTCTCTATCACGCCAGAAGGCCTTGTGAATTCAAGACACAGTGCTGGCGTTGCGTGTGAGAAAAGTCAACTTTGGGAGGCAACTAGAGGCAGGAATGAGAGATGAGGGAGGAATATATATATTATGAATATATATATTACATGCTATTACAGCAATGTATACATGATATAATTTTTTTTTAATTTTGTGTACCTAGGTGCGTAGTGTTTTATATTACAGTATGAAAAACAAATCAAAATTAATTCAGATGCCAGTTAAGAAGATCGTGCAAGATTTGTGATGGGGGTCCCAATGGCATCATGTGAAGTGACACTCATTTCCTTTATGCCAACCCTAACTCAACCATGTTGGGCATGCACCCAAGAGCAATCACTGTTAAAAGTTGTGTGAGGCTTCCCCAAGCGAATAACATCAAACCTATGACATAGGCATTTATATATATACAGATATATTGCATCTCTGATGTATTTTCCTCGTACACAACAGTCAAACATTCTTGATAAAAAAGATTTGCAATCAAATATTTCACGAAGGAAATAGTCTGAAAATTAAGCTTTTATGTAAGTTATTGAGGTTGTCAATTTGTTATTTTAAAGCAGTGTCGCGGGAGCTGAATGCACAAAATACATTCCATTCAAAATTACTCATACATTCTCATACATAAAGAGAAAACACTGAAGCCAACAGCAACACTATTTGTGCAGTCACTCATCCAATTACCGGCCAGACCCAATGGTGTTTAACTTGACTGGTCAAATACGTGCACCAAGGCAATGACTCAGAGTTTCCAGGATGCCACCCACAACAGTCGAACAACTCTCCCAGGTACCTGGGCGAACAGAGATCCCAGGTATTGGGTGAAGGGGAAACGTGCCTAAACATCTCGTTTAGGCCTGGGAATCGAACCCGGGTCCTAACTGTTGTTGTGAGCTAAAACTATTAACCACTGAACGCCAAGTCAACAAACGTGACAAAAACCCACAGATAAAACAAAAATTTGAAATAAAACACGAATATTTTGGACACAAACAGACACAAACAGGAGGCCAAAATATTCGAAGTTTCATTTCATTCCTTTGGAGTTATGTGTACTCACCTAGTTGTACTTGCGGGGGTTGAGCTAGGGCTCTTGGATCCCGCCTCTCAACTGTAAATAAACTGATGTACAGGTACCTGAGCCAATTAGGCTCTATCATATCTACACTTGAAACTGTGTATGGAGTCAGCCTCCACCACATCACTTCCTATTGCATTCCATTTTTTTAACTACCTTAACGCTTAAAATATCTCAGTGGCTCATTTGGGAACTCAATTTCGATCTGTGTCCCCTAGTGCGCGTGCCTCTTGTGTTAAATAAACTGTCTTTATATACCTTATCAATTCCTCTGAGAATCTTGTAAGTGGTGATCATGTCCCCCCCCTCCTTAACTCTTTGACTTGCAGCTACGTGAGGTTTAGTTCCCGAAGTCTCTCCTCGTATCTCATTCCCCTCAGCTTGGGTTCTAGTCTGGTGGCAAACGTCTGAACCTTCTCCAATTTAGTCTTATGCTTGACGCGATACGGACTCCATGCTGGAGCTGCATACTCCAGGAATGATCTGACATATGTGGCATGCAAGGTTCTGAATGATTCCTTACACAAGTTTCTAAAGGCCGTTCTTATGTTGGCCAACCTGGCTGATGATATCCTCTTGATATGAACTTCAGGGGACAGGTCTGGCGTGATATCAACCCCCAGGTCTTTCTCTGATTTTTTGAAGAATTTCATCTCCCAAATGATACCTTGTATCTGGCCTCCTGCTCCCTACACCTATCATCATTACATTACATGGCTTGGGTTAAACTCTAACAACCATTTGTTGGACAATTCCATCAGTTTGTCCAGGTCTTCTTGAAGCCACAAGCTGTCCTCCACTGTCTTAATCTTTCTCATAATTTTAGCATCATCAGCAAACGCTGAGAGGAATGAGTCAATGAGGTGTGTCTGTGTGTGTTTATGTGTGTGGGTGTGTGTGTATATATTTACTATCTGTATTTGCGCCTGCAGAATCGCGCTATTAAATCTTGGACCCCGCCTTTCTAACCAATCAATTGTTCCTCTATTATGTCTGCTACATATATTTATCTCTAATACACAAGCACACACACACACCCATACACACGAGCGTAGCTCTCATCCTGTAACTACACTTAGGTAATTACACATTCCCAGGAAACAGCCAGTAGCAGAAGTCTAACTCCCAGATACCTATTTACTGCTAGGTGAACAGGTTGAAAGAAACATCCCATTTGTTTCTGCGTCGGCGGGGACTCGAACCCGGGCCCTTAGGATTACGACCCCCCCCCCCCCCCCCCCGAGCACTGCCCAGTCAGCCGCGAGGTCCCCGCCTAACGGATGGGGGTGTGTGTGGAATGTGTTCAGAACGTGTTCGGAACCTATTAGCTCCGCTGGTGTTTAGTAAGGTGACGTTCTCGTTCGTTTGAGCGGATTTCAGCGAGAATTATGATGGGGGATGTGAAGGCGACTTTTCTAGTGGCCGTTCTTCACGGCATTCGTGGATAATAAGAGCCCATGTGCGAAGGATAATAACAGAGAGAGAGAAGGATAACGAGAGGCTTCGCTACCTTACCTTCGGCTAATTGATATAAAAGGTTTGAACGCTTGGTGAAAATTGTTAGCTTGGCCGAGCAGGAAGATTATGTTTGTTCTGTAAAACCTGGGTTCTTATATGACCAGTAGCCGACCTCTCTCTCTCTCTCTCTCTCTCTCTCTCTCTCTCTCTCTCTCTCTCTCTCTCGGTTACTCTCTCTCTTGGTTACGCTCTCTCGGTTACTCTCTCTCTCCGTTACTCTCTCTCTCTCTCTCGGTTACTCTCTCTCTCTCTCTCTCTCTCTCGGTTACTCTCTCTCTCTCTCTCTCTCGGTTACTCTCTCTCTCTCTCTCAGTTACTCTCTCTCTCTCGGTACTCTCTCTCTCTCTCGATTACTCTCTCTCTCTCTCTCTCTCTCGGTTACTCTCTCTCTCTCTCTCAGTTACTCTCTCTCTCTAGGTTACTCTCTCTCTCTCGATTACTCTCTCTCTCTCTCTCTCTCTCTCTCGGTTACTCTCTCTCTCGGTTACTCTCTCTCTCTCGATTACTCTCTCTATCTCTCTCTCTCGGTTACTCTCTCTCTCTCGATTACTCTCTCTCTCTCTCTCGGTTACTCTCTCTCTCTCTCTCCCCCCCTCGCACACACACACACGTAGACCATGAACGACCTTTACATCTCGTTACCCTCCTCTTCATTAATGTTTTGGAGCCCCGTGACATTTTGTGCCTCAATTTGGCCTTTACCTCCCCTACACCCAAGGGTCAAATTTCATCCTAAGCATAGAGACCGAGACATTTGGGCTCTTGACTGACAAATAACCTCAACTAAATCTTTGTCACACTAACGCTCTCGTTTTTTTTTTGGGGGGGAGGGGGGGGAGGGAGGGAGGGGGGGGGTGGGGAGGGGGGGGTGAATGTGAAATTGGGCGAAATTCATTAGAGGATTTTTGGGTTCACACCAAAATGTTATTGTTTTTTTTTCAGTCATATTTGCACGCTCGGGTTCCGTTGTTGAAGTGTGCCTCGGGCAATATGCGTGTGGCGTTGGGAAAAGTTAATAATGTTCGACTTTTTCTTGTCAGCTTGACATTAGGAAATTTGTTGCTTTCGTACACGAAACACACACACACACACACACACAACACACACACACACACACACACACACACACGGGGTGGGGGGCGGTGGTTGAACGGACAGCACGCTGTACGCGTGATCCTGTGGTCCCAGGTTCGATCCCGGGTACCGGTGAGAAACAATGGGCAGAGTTTCTTTCGCCCTGATGCATCTGTTCGCCTAGCAGTAAATAGGTACCTGGCAGTTGGACAGCTTTTTACGGGCAGCTTCCTGGAGAGTGTGTGTGTGTGTGGGTGTGTGGTGTGTGTGTGTGTGGTGTGTGTGTGTGTGTGTGTGTGTGTGTGTGTGTTTTGTGTGTGTTGTGTGTGTTAGAGAGAAATACAGTAGCAGACATAATAGATAAAAAAAACTACTTTGGTTAGAAAGGCCGGGTCAAAGAGCTAATACCTCGATTCTGCAGGCACAAATAGTAAATACCCAGGCGTACACCCACGTACACACCCGACAATCCCACCGGACCCCCCCTATACACCCACCGGACCCCCTCTATAGCATCTTACCCCCAATGATCACCCATCCATCTCTCTCCCCCCTCCCCTATATCTCTCTCCCCCTCCCTATATCTCTCTCCCCCTCCCATATACCTCTCTCCCACCCTTCATCCAACCACTAGTAGGTAGCCACCCCAATCCTCCCATCCTTACTATCAATTCCACTTCCCTTTCCATCATTCTCTTACACTTCTCTACACTTTCCAATCTTCCCTTACACATTCCTACACTCCACTACATTCCTATACTCCACTACAGTTCTCAAGTTCCCTGCACTGTTCCACACGCCCATACAGTTTCACAAGTTCCCTGCATTGTTCCACACCCCCATACAGTTTAACAAGTTCCCTGCATTGTTCCACACCCCCATACAGTTTCTCAAGTTCCCTGCACTGTTCCACACCCCCATACAGTTTCTCAAGTTCCCTACACTGTTTAATAAACGTAACCGAAGCCGTCAAAGATTGACGAAAGATGTACACGTTCGTAAGTAACTTGCGTAACTGCTTCGTGAATCTGGCCCCAGTTGGTGGGTGGTAGGTAGACTGCACCAAGAGCGTCGATGGTAATTCCCTCGTCCATCCTCTTTAGTCCAGTAATTATCTTCCTAAGTGCTTGGTCGATGACGCCCCAGAGGAGCCCCGGGGAGAGTGTTGGTTTCAAGATTAATTATGTGAACACCGGAGCTAAGCAGCTTTTGTTTAAGTTATGTTAAGTTATTTAAGTTATGATACTTAAGTTGGAAGAAAATATTCCGAATATGGAAAGGCTGGTTCCATGTCCCTGGATGTTCCTGATGTCCTCCATGAGTCAACTTGAGGAATTATGAGGGATACCATTGTCAAAAAGTAGATATGAAGAACGATGAACTGACTTTAGGTGAGTGAATGACCAAGCTGAAAAAGTAGGAGGTTAACCTATTCAAGACATTCACAAGTTACAGAATACTACTTTGATCAGGGTCTTGTATGATAACCCCACCACACACTGTTCAATAAACCCTTGAAATATGTGTTTAACACATCTCTAACCCTGTCCATGGAGGACAGAAGAAAATGTATATATGCTGGTTAGCATTGTAAATGTGTGGCCACGTCTGTGGTAGAAAATAATAAAAAAAAAAAAAAAAAAAAACACCTGACGATAACGAAAGGACGACTTTTCGGCCATCATGGACCATTATCAAGTCGTATGGGATAGTCCAGGGTTATCTAGAGGTTATCTAGAGATGATTTCGGGGCTTTAGTGTCCCCGCGGCCCGGTCCTCGACCAGGCCTCCGGCTGTATAACAACATATTGAAACTAGGTGTTGTTGTTTCCAGAGATCAATGCCCCAATAGCCCAGTCATCCTCGGGGTGAGAGCTCAGGAATTGGCTATTTTGCGACTTCTCTCGCACCAATATTGTCGACGAGACGCAGAAGGGCATTACCGACAATGGTGAACCAGATTCACCATCATTTTTATTGAGTGCACAGAGAGATGCAGAGAAAGGGAGAGATCTGATGACCTCAGTAATATATATAATGGAATATATCCGTTATTTATATATATATTATATATATGCAATTGACGATCACTAAACACTGATCATTTGTATGCGGAAAAACCACAAAGAAATGGAGAAGAGAGATGAACGTTTCGGCTGTTAAAGCCGTTGTCAACACCAGACTCTGCCAACTTTGACAACGGCTTTAACAGGCTGAAACGTTCATCTCCCTTCCCCATTTCTTTGTGGTTTTTCTGC
>WNGS01001312.1:63608289-63626966 GCA_020271785.1 Procambarus virginalis | reverse complement strand
TTGTCTCTTTCTCCTAACAGTTCCTTTCCCCCTTCGTATAATGGCTTTTCAATGGCTAATCATTCATTATCAGGATTTTAAATTCTGTATTTTCAATTATTGTAAACAAGGGGATATAAACAAATTTCAGCCAATCAGGAGAGTATATCTTTGAGAGAACCAATATCAGCAAACCAGGTGCCAGACCTGGGGGAGCCTGGGGGCTGTAGTGCCAGACCCTGGGGGAGCCTGGGGTGTATAGTGCCAGACCTGGGGGAGCCTGGGGTGTAGTGCCAAACCTGGGGGAGCCTGGGGTGTATAGTGCCAGACCTGGGGAAGCCTGGGGTGTATAGTGCCAGACCTGGGGGAGCCAGGGGTGTAGTGGCAGACCTGGGGGAGCCTGGGGTGTATAGTGCCAGACCTGGGAAAGCCTGGGGCTGTAGTGCCAGACCTGGGGGAGCCTGGGGTGTATAGTGCCAGACCTGGGGGAGCCAGGGGTGTAGTGGCAGACCTGGGGGAGCCTGGGGTGTATAGTGGCAGACCTGGGGGAGCCTGGGGTGTATAGTGCCAGACCTGGGGGAGCCTGGGGTGTATAGTGCCAGACCTGGGGGAGCCTGGGGTGTATAGTGCCAGACCTGGGAAAGCCTGGGGGCTGTAGTGCCAGACCTGGGGGAGCCTGGGGTGTATAGTGCCAGACCTGGGGGAGCCTGGGGTGTATAGTGCCAGACCTGGGGGAGCCTGGGGTGTATAGTGCCAGACCTGGGAAAGCCTGGGGGCTGTAGTGCCAGGACCTGGGGAGCCTGGGGTGTATAGTGCCAGACCTGGGGGAGCCTGGGGTGTATAGTGCCAGACCTGGGGGAGCCTGGGGTGTATAGTGCCAGACCTGGGGGAGCCAGGGGTGTAGTGGCAGACCTGGGGGAGCCTGGGGTGTATAGTGCCAGACCTGGGGAGCCTGGGGTGTATAGTGCCAGACCTGGGGAAGCCTGGGGTGTATAGTGCCAGACCTAGGGGAGCCTGTGGTGAATAGTGCCAGACCTGGGGGAGCCTGGGGCTGTAGTGCCAGACCTGGGGGAGCCTGGAGTGTATAGTGCCAGATCTGGGGGAGCCTGTAGTGCCAGACCTGGGGGAGCCTGGGTGTAGTGGCAGACCTGGGGGAGCCTGGGGCTTCAGTGCCAGACCTGGGGGAGCCTGCGGTGTAGTGCCAGACCTGGGGAGCCTGGGGTTGTATAGTGCCAGATCTGGGGAGCCTGGGGGCTGTAGTGCCAGACCTGGGGGAGCCTGGGGCTTCAGTGCCAGACCTGGGGGAGCCTGGGGCTGTAGTGCCAGACCTGGGGAAGCCTGGGGTGTAAGTGCCAGACCTGGGGAGCCTGGGGTGTATAGTGCCAGACCTGGGGGAGCCTTGGGTGTATAGTGCCAGACCAGGGGGAGCCTGGGGCTGCAGTGCCAGACCTGGGGGAGCCAGGGGTGTAGTGGCAGACCTGGGGGAGTCTGGGGGCTGTAGTGCCAGACCTGGGGAAGCCTGGAGTGTAGTGCCAGACCTGGGGAAGCCTGGGGTGTATAGTGCCAGACCTGGGGGAGCCTTGGGTGTATAGTACCAGACCAGGGGGAGCCTGGGGCTGCAGTGCCAGACCTGGGGGGAGCCTGGGGTGTAGTGCCAGACCTGGGGGAGCCTGGGGCTGCAGTGCCAGACCTGGGGGAGCCTGGGGTGTAGTGCCAGACCTGGGGGAGCCTGGGGTGTAGTGCCAAACCTGGGGGAGCCTGGGGTGTAGTGGCAGACCTGGGGGAGCCTGGGGCTGTAGTGCCAGACCTGGGGAAGCCTGGGCTGTAGTGCCAGACCTGGGGGAGCCTGGGGTGTAGTGCCAGACCTGGGGGAGCCTGGGCTGTAGTGCCAGAACCTGGGGGAGCCTGGGGGCTGTAGTGCCAGACCTGGGGAAGCCTGGGGTGTAGTGCCAGACCTGGGGGAGCCTGGGGCTGCAGTGCCAGACCTGGGGAGCCTGGGGGCTGCAGTGCCAGACCTGGGGGAGCCTGGGGTGTAGTGCCAGACCTGGGGAGCCTGGGGCTGCAGTGCCAGACCTGGGGGAGCCTGGGGTGTATAGTGCCAGACCTGGGGGAGCCTGGGGTGTATAGTGCCAGACCTGGGGAGCCTGGGGCTGCAGTGCCAGACCTGAGGGAGCCTGGGGTGTAGTGCCAGACCTGGGGGAGCCTGGGGTGTATAGTGCCAGACCTGGGGGAGCCTGGGGTGAATAGTGCCAGACCTGGGGAGCCTGGGCTGTAGTGCCAGACCTGGGGGAGCCTGGGGTGTAGTGCCAGACCTGGGGGAGCCTGGGGCTTCAGTGCCAGACCTGGGGGAGCCTGGGGCTTCAGTGCCAGACCTGGGGGAGCCTGGGGCTTCAGTGCCAGACCTGGGGGAGCCTTGGGTGTATAGTGCCAGACCTGGGGGAGCCTGGGGCTGCAGTGCCAGACCTGGGGAGCCTGGGGGTTATAGTGGCAGACCTGGGGGAGCCTGGGTTGTAGTGCCAGACCTGGGGAGCCTGGGGTGTTGTAGTGCCAGACCTGGGGAGCCTGGGTGTTTAGTGCCAGAACCTGGGTGGAGCCTTGGGTGTATAGTGCCAGACCAGGGGGAGCCTGGGGCTGCAGTGCCAGACCTGGGGGAGCCTGGGGCTGCAGTGCCAGACCTGGTGGGAGCCTGGGGTTGTAGTGCCAGACCTCTGGGAGCCTAGGGCTGCAGTGCCAGACCTGGGGGAGCCTAGGGCTGCAGTGCCCGACCTGGGGGAGCCTGGGGTATGGTGTCACTATACAACAAGCCAACATGGACCACCCTACAAGTGGTTAGACCTTCGTGGTCGGCGATGAAGTCGTTTGGAAACCGAGTGGCTAATCGGGCCGACCTTAAATGGCCCGGGCCAATAACCGGACCCAATATAGGTGTGGCCCGGGGTGGCCGCGTCCCAGGTCGTGTGGCGGGCCAGTCAGGAATCAGTCATAAAACTGTGTATTTGCGTCACTCGGGGAGCTGCTTGTGTTTTGTTTGCGTCACTCGTTAGGTTCTGGTGTTGTGTTGCGTCACTCGTGAGGTGCTGGTGTTGCGTGTTGCGTCACTCGTGAGGTGCTGGTGTTGTGTGTTTGCGTCACTTGTGAGGTGCTGGTGTTGCGTGTTGCGTCACTCGTAGGTGCTGGTGTTGCGTGTTGCGTCAATGATGAGGAGTTGGTGTTGCGTGTTGCGTCAATGATGAGGTGTTGGTGTTGCTTGTTGCGTCACTTGTGAGGTGCTGGTGTTGCTTGTTGCGTCACTTGTGAGGTGCTGGTGTTGCGTGTGCGTCAAGGATGAGGTGCTGGTGTTGCGTGTTGCGTCAATGATGAGGTTCTCGTGTTGCGTGTTGCGTCAAGGATGAGGTTCTCGTGTTGGCTGTGTTGCGTCAATGATGAGGTTCACGTGTTGCGTGTTGCACACTTAGGGTATAAAAGATTGTTGCTAAAGAAGAAAGTTTAAAGACAGTAACCTTCTCGATCAACATTTCGAGTTTCATAGAACTTTCTTGCCTTGGAACTTCTAAGTGACCTTCGATGACCTTATTTAACCTCAGATGACATTCTTTTTTTACCTCAAATGACCCTAATTTTGACCCGAATTAAATTCCTTTGACCTCACTCGATTTAATCTGACCTGACATGACCTCAGATTACCCTCAGTTAACAGTGACTGAATAGTTTCCTTTTTACCTCTTTAATCGTTTAGCCTCACTTGAACTACCAATTCGACCTGACTTGACCTTGCCAGAACAAGCATGACCTCCTGCTTCTCCATGCTGGTACGCAAATTAGGCGACCCTCAGGTAAGGTAATCTCACATCATTTGAAGGGGGAATGAACGACCTTCATTGGATGAGCGTCGTCTTGTAGCATTTTAAGTCACTTTACCATAATTTACCCCTTAATGGCTCCCTTATTCCTGCAGCCCTGTCCACTTAGCACATCTCAGCTCGTGCATCACTTACTGTCAGTGAGTGGGTGCACGAGATGAATATTCCGGTGTGATGAATATTTCCGGCGTGACGAATATACCGGTGGGATGAATATTCCGGTGTGATGAATATACCGGTGTGATGAATATACCGGTGTGATGAATATACCGGTGTGATGAATATACCGGTGTGATGAATACACCGGTGTGATGAATACACCGGTGTGATGAATATACCGGTGTGATGAATATACCGGTGGGATGAATATACCGGTGTGATGAATATTCCGGTGTGATGAATATACCGGCGTGATGATATACCGGTGTGATGAATATACCGGCGTGATGAATATACCGATGTGATGAATATTCCGGTGTGATGAATATTCCGGTGTGATGAATATTCCGGTGTGATGAATATACCGGGGTGATGGAAATATACCGGTGTGATGAATATACCGGTGTGATGAATATTCCGGTGTGATGAATATACTGGTGTGACGAATATACCGGTGTGATGAATATTCCGGTGTGATGAATATTCCGGTGTGATGAATATACTGGTGTGACGAATATACCGGTGTGATGAATATACCGGTGTGATGAATATACCGGTGTGATGAATATTCCGGTGTGATGAATATACCGGTGTGATGAATATTCCGGTGTGACGAATATACCGGTGTGATGAATATACCGGTGTGATGAATATACCGGTGTGATGAATATACCGGTGTGATGAATATACAGGTGTGACGAATATACCGGTGTGATGAATATACCGGTGTGATGAATACACCGGTGTGATGAATATACCGGTGTGAATGAATATACCGGTGTGATGAATATACCGGTGTGATGAATATACTGGTGTGACGAATATACCGGTGTGATGAATATACCGGTGTGATGAATATACCGGTGTGATGAATATACCGGTGTGATGAATATACCGGTGTGATGAATATACCGGTGGGATGAATATTCCGGTGTGATGAATATACCGGTGGGATGAAATACCGGTGTGATGAATATACCGGTGGGATGAATATACCGGTGTGATGAATATACCGGTGGGATGAATATACCGGTGTGATGAATATACCGGTGGGATGAATATTCCGGCTTGATGAATATACCAGTGGGATGAATATACCGGTGTGATGAATATACCGGTGTGATGAATATACCGGTGGTGATGAATATACCGGTGTGATGAATATACCGGTGTGATGAATATACCGGTACTTGACCGGGATCGTTGGTAAGGTCCCACGCGTATATATTGGTCTGCTCAGCGTCCCACGTCCTGAGTCTTATTATATATAACTAGACGATTACCCGGCGGTGCCCGGGTCTGCCGTTCTAACACGAATCATTTCAAATTTCTTATGTTTTTCTTCACTGTCGGTGGTAATAAAATTGGGATATTTTTATTACCACCGACAGTGAAGAAAAACATAAGAATATTGAAAAAAATTCATGTTAGAATTATTAATCTTACTTTTTCGGTCATATTCAACAACATATTTTTACAAGAAAGACTGCTACCAATATATATTATATATATATATATATATATATATATAATATATATATATATAGATATCATATATATATATATATATATATATCTACATATATATACATATCTATCTATATATTATATTGTATGCTTTATATCAGCTGCTGAAAGTTCTAACAACAATTTAAAATTCCTCTCAGATATTTTGCACCCACAAGTTTTCAAGACTTCGAGGTATAGATTGTATTAAAAGTGAAGTGAAGTGAGTACGGTGGCTAGCCGCCAAGAGGTCACTTGAATGTTCTCTCTCTTCTCTCTCTCTTTTGTTTTTGGTTTTTTCTCTCTCTCTCTCTCTCTCTCTTCTCTCTATCTCTCTCTCTCTCTCTCTCTCTCTTCTCTCTCTCTCTCTCTCTCTCTCTTTTTTTTTTTACTAATTTCAGGATTCATTAAGGCTGTCAATTCAAGTACCTAGTGAAACTGCAAGCAAGAGCTGTAGTCTTATCTCAGCTGAGCTGGGATATGACCCTAGAGACCCATTTATTTCATGATATTATTACTTGCACCATTATGAATAAACTTCATTTAAAGCTCAGTAACAATCATATAAGGAACAGGATGAGCCTGTAGCCACCTGTGTGCCAGAGCCTTCATGTGATCAGTTTACCTGAACTCCCGTGTGTCAACCTGTTGAGTGAACAAGTTCCAGACGTGAGTCAGCCTCGGAGTAAATGATCGCTGATGGAGTGATGTTCTTGAGAAAGTCACTTCCAGCATGAGAGTGTTGAAGGTTGAGAGCCTAGTGCTACGGGTGCCAACTACTGGTAGTCCACGGAGTTGGGCCAGGTGCGGAACCTTGACGAATGTTGCCTTGTACATAACAGTAAGACCACAAAACGTCACGACGGCGTGGCAGGCTCTGATATTCAGACCGTTACCACCAGACTTGGTCAAGACTAGAGATGAGCCTTCTTCTCCGTCTCTCTACTTGTCCAACAGTCTTATGAATGATGGGGGGGGGGGGGCAGGCGATCCAGGAGACGGGTACATACTCTAGATGAGAGCGACCTTGTGCTTCATATAAGGTTGTGCAGCCCCAGCTGTCAAGGAGGAGTGAGGTGCGGTGTTGGACTGTAAGTTTCCTGGCTGCCTTTTTGGGCTAGGTTCAGCGCGTGGCTCTTCATTGTCATTCAAGGGTCACACTTCATGCCCAAATGTGTCAATTTCATATGCAAACTCTAGGGTTTTGTTACCCATTTGCAAGCTAGTCTGATCTGTAATGTGCAGTCTTAGTTTCACACATGACCAACCCCACCACTTTGGCCTGGACGGTTAGAGCGACGGTCTCGATTCATGCAGGTCGGCGTTCAATCCCCGACTGTCCAAGTTGTTGGGCACCATTCAGTCCCTCCGTCCCATCACAAATCCTTATCCTGCACCCATTCCAAGTGCTAGATAGCCTATTGGCTTGGCACTTTCCCCTTATAGTTCCTTCCTCCTTCCCTTGTGTCTTCTCCGTCGCCAATGTGACATGTCATCTTTTCCACAGGTAGAAATCTTTCTCTCACCCTCTCTTTTTTTTTTTAACTAGACTAGGGTTCATAAGGCTGTCCAATGACGTACTTAGTGAACTGCAAGCAAGAGCTGTTATCCTACCTCAGCGCATCTGATGCCTGCTCCTAAAAAACTAATGTTTTTCATGCCGTTTTGAAACATTCAGAATGTACTTTCAAAAATATATAATTTGCTGGACCGATTAGTAATTCTAGGATCAATGCACAGTAATGGAGAACAGTGACGCTGTTCTGTAGTTACCAACCACTGAGCGGCTCTTCTTTTTGGGCACTGGAACAACGTCTGCCTTCTTCCGTAAGGAGGGCCACCTTCCTTGAGCTAGGCAAGTTGGAAGAGGCACGTGAGAGGTGGAGCCAATATGTCAGCGCAGCTGTGCAGTAGTCGTGGACTGACGTTATCTGGTCCCACAGCTTTGGTCGTGTCCAGCGTTTAAGGTGATGGAGAACTTCAGCCTGCTGTATAACCACTTCAGTCAACCTAGTCACAGTGAATGGGGCAAGATGTGGAGGCTGACGTTCAGAATCAGGGTCCTGCATCTTGACAGCAAAGTGGTTTGCCAGTAGACCAGTCTTCTCCTGATTGCTGGATTCAACAGGTCCGTCCTCCCGGTTTAGAGGCGGGATTGTGGCCTCATATAAGTGTCCCTGCTGATCCTTCACCAGGGAACATCAGACATTAGCTCGAACCCTTCCAGATTTCTTCAAGTTAAGGATTTCCATTTGGATATTGCCCACTTCCGAATGTCTTTCAGTATTCGACAAGATTATCCATGATTCTGTTTGTTATGAGCCGAGTGATGCCGTTTATATCACATGCAAACCTTGTTTTTGGCTTCAGAGCGCTCTCTCTCTCTCTCGCGCTCTCTCGCTCTTCTCTCGTCGTCTCTCTCTCTCTCTCTCTCTCTCTCGCTGCTCTGTCTCTTGATCCATCTCTCTCTCTCGCGCTCTCTCTCTCTCTCATTAAAAAACTCTCTCCTCTCTCTCTCTCTCTCTCTCTCTCTCTCCTCTCTCTCTCTCTATCTCTCTCTCCTCACCTTCCGAACAATTGTACTCGACTGGGGAGGTCGCCGTGTTCACTTGGTTATGGCCCCTCACTAAACGCTTGTCAAGGGCTGCTCATAACTTATTGAAGATGAATCTAATTTGCATATCAAGCGCGCTACCACCTCGTTTATAGAGCACATCAAAGACAGGACATTTTCCCTCATATACCGTGTTTGGTCTGTCTCTCTCTGCAATGGATATGTTCCTGCCTGCTATCTCTTTGTCTTCTCTCTCCCTACTGCACTTTATATCCTTGGTTAAGCCGTGTCACTGTGAAGGATTTCTCTTTCACTTTGAAAAGGATTTCATGGATTTCGTGAAGGATATCTTTATCCTTTTGATGGATTTATCGTTCTTTTTAAAATAAACCTTTAATGCCTACTCTTAACTACTCGTTTCCTTTAACTCGTGTTAATATTACTTAGAATATTGTCAAAACTGTTACTCAGAAATAAAGCATGACATAGAGACACGTCATATAAAGTTCTCTCAAATATAATAAACCATATTCTAATTATTTTGTATAATTAAATTGTTATTATAAAACTATTGTAATGAATAATTTGGGAGAAGGTGACTGGAATTATAGTTATAATTTTATAATTTGATTATTTTCCATAATTAAATTATAATTATTTTGTATAAATTAATTATTTTATAATTTAAATTATAATAATAATTTTATAATTTAAATTATAATAATAATTTATAATTTAATTATTTGCTATAATTACATGACTTGTCTCTACCACATAAGCAAAGACAAACAACATTATATCGTGGTTCTTTAAGTGTTTTGTATTGTCTCAACGAATATCATTTAAATGAATTAATATTAAAAAAATCACAATAAAACTCAAGGTACTCTTAAACGATGTACCTTGCATTTAATCAGTCCTCTTAACCGGCTTCCAATAAGCTATAACCGAGTACATTACCGCTTGAAATATATCCCCTCACTTCCCTTCGACTGAAACGCCCGCCTGACCAAACCATAACATCAGAAACAGCTACATCTTTGAAGAAGCCGCTGCTATCTATTCTTAAACAATAAGTCAACCTATGTAATAACTTCTTCAGCCTTCCCCCTCCTCCCCCCCCCCTACTCTCCCACTTTCTCTTCTACTAACCCTACTATCTCTCACTCTCCCACTTTCATCGTGCCTTATATCAAATATAAATCCTTAAATACTCCTCTACCCTTAAAAATTTCCATAATAAGGAACCTCCCCAAAACACCGCGAGAGTCTCGCCTATAAAGTGCAGCCTTCAGGTTCCTATATGAATAATGTATTATATTAATCCGTGACCCAAGGGGACACTAAATCCGGCTATTGCCTATAAACATGGCGGATTTTCCTCTGGCTTTTGTGTGTGGGGGAGACATCTTGGCTTTTTATGGTAATAGAGTGGTGTAATTGCCTGGTTTATAAGCTAGCTTGTTCAGTGACTGTGAGGGTAATTAGTGCGGCGCTGAATGGGAGGGGGGGGGGGTGTCTTGATGGTGGTAGGGTTTGGTAGGTGGGGGGATGGTAGATGGTCGTAGCTTGTGGTTGGTGGTGGTAGGTGATAGAACGTGGTAGAAAGACGAGTGGTAGAAAGTCATGGTAGGTGATGGTTGGTGGTTGAAAATCATGGTGGATGATGATAGAAATTCATAGAAGATGTGAACTGAATATTGATAAATAATTATTAAATCCATTTTCCCCGTTGACAACCACGACGCCCAGTCCTCGCCAGCAGTCAAAAGAAACTCCCATTAAGAAAATGTAATTAAAATGGTCAGTCAAAGGAAATGTTTATATGTGGTCAGCCAATCAACCAGCGAGTTTGCTGGTGCCTCCATCAAGTCTATTGGTCAGTCCTTGCAGGGGCGAAAGGGGGCCTGCTTTCTCAGTCCCAGACGTGAAGGGGGGGGGGGAAACTTTGCTAAATACCAGGAAAGTCACGGCGTATCTCCGTTGTAAACAGCGGAGACTACGAGCTCCTGAGTCCACCTGAACTTATTTTGGCTTCTCTGTGGCGTCTGAAGAAGATATGACGAGTATTTATGTACGGGAGATTGTCATCGGGTGTCCTTCGGACTCGCTAAGACAATCTTGATTATCATCGAAGTCGCCATAAACAAGTCACGCCAGGCCCTTCTGGTGATGGGTGCTTCCCGAAAGGGAGATTTGGCAGGGAAAGTAGCTTATTTAACTGTTGCAACGTGAATTATTCTTCAGTATTTTGCTGTCTGAGTCACCGTAAACAGCCACCAGCATGGTGCCCATATCTGGGACGACCCGATGGCCACCGACCTGAGCTTATGGTGTTGTCTTGTGAGTGAATTCATGAAATGGTCTTTGTATTCATACTTGTTCTCTGTGTGTGATTGGAAATTACTCTTTAGCTTTATTCGATGTAGAACAGGCAATGACATTTCTCCAACGCCAGAGAAAGAGTTAACGAGATTCTCATTCAAAACAGCTTGGTGAGTGGACCAAAACAAAATTCAGAACAGCTTAGTGTTAGTGACCATCAAAGATTCAGAACAGCTACCTGGAGCATTCCTGGTGAGGGTTTGGGGAGTTCTACTCCCCGAGTCCGGCATGATGCTAGGATTGGCTTGTGATAACTTGGTCCAACAGGCTATTGCTTGAAGCGATCCACATGCACGCATATTCACTACAAAGCTGATGGTCCGGCACTTCTTCCTGAATATTTATCTAAGTGCTTCTTGAAGAAGTCCACTTTTGTTCCGGCAATATTTTTAATGTTTGCTGGGAGGAAACTGAACAGCCGTAGACCTCTGATGTTCTAGCAGTTCTCCCTGATTGTGCCTATGGCATCTCTGCTCCTCAATGATTCCATTCTGCATTTCCTTCCATATCTTTCGCTCCAGTATGTTATTATTCTGCTGTGCAGATTTGAGACCTGGCCTTTCAGTATCTTCCATGTATATATTATTTGATACCTCTCTCGTGTCCATTCCAGAGAGTATATTTTGATAGCTTTGAGACGATCCCAATAGTGTAAGCGCTTCATCGTGTCAATGCGTGCCGTGTATAGTGTCATTATTCCCTCTTTTTTAGAGATCTTTCCTGCTCTCAAAGGGGAAGTGAGTACCGAGCAGTAGTCAAGAGGGGACAGCACCAGTAATTTAAATAGTATTAGCAGTGCTGTGGGATCTCTGGATTTGAACGTTCTCATTATCCATCCTATCATATACCGGACCGCCGTTATAATTGCTCATGCAGGTTCTTGAAACATATGTGTTCACTAAATGTCAGGTCGTCAGACATCATAATTCCCAGATTATTTACATGTTGCTTTCCCTCTATAAGTAGGTCTGAGTGTGTCATATAGAAGATTCACACAGCTTAATGCGTGGATCATCCAAGATGTAGAACTGGTTCGCGATTGAAACCGTTAGGATCTATTTATAGCTTACAGTGAGTGGGTCAGTCAAGATTTACTTGTATTCTTAAAGGATATAATAATTCGATTTGTTTATTGTTAGGAAGCTTCCGTCGGTAAAGAGAAAAACACCTTTATCTCTCTATTTTTCTTATCCTAAAACTTATAAACTTAATCAGAGTTGAATAACAGTAGAACATGGTCGGTTATAAGTCAAACATCCGGCGGACGTCCATTGAGTTTATTCCATCGATCGTTGAATAGTATTTGAATATTATTAGAAATATTATTATAAATAATATTTACACACAGACTATCAGTGTCAGGCTAAAGAGCTGCCTGACCTCCACACAAACAGAACCACCAGCACCACAACTACCTACCACAACATTAGAAAACACAGCGGGTGGGATAATATTTTGTGATGCAAAGTCTTCTCTTCAAGCAACTGAAATCTTCTTCTGCAAGATCAACAGCAAAACTCTCATATTAGCAATTTGAAATGACCTGATTGCTGCCAGAATAAAGGGTTTCGAATTTGTATGGATACCATTTCACATATATATATATATAACCCATCATAATGACACAGACATTGTAGCCAAATTAGCGTGTTACGAAGATGAAGTGTAATTATACCTAGGTATCCCCATCTCTGTCGTCACGAACATATTATTCTAAACACTTAGGTCCGCTAAGAGAGAAATTGCTGACTCAAAGCGGCCTGGATGCACCGGAATAAAAAGCTATGCCTCGTTCAGATCCGAAACCTATGTTTATGAGCAACACAAAACGTTCACCAGACTGTGCGACACAGTGGTTGCGAGGATCAGGTTGTGTTACTGTTACCTGTGGCAGGTGGCTACAGGTGACGGATCTCCCAATCCTGAGCACTCCAGGTGCAAACTCTGTGAGCAGGAACTACGGCACGATCTCCCACACTACATCACCGATTGCCCAGTTATTAGACCTTTCAGACCAGTTGGCATGAGGTACCTGGAGCTTTGTAATTACTCTATTCACTCTCGTGCTCTTGGTGATATCCTCATACTGCACCCAGAGTTTGCCAGTGCAGGCTACGGATCACATGTCTCTGACTAACATCCTGCGAGATGGGCACTTTTAGCACCACGTAGCTAATTTTTTGACACTGTACTCCCCTTCATATAGTCTTAGGCAGCTGCACAAATGCACATGTGCCTAAATGTGTTAATAAAAAATGAACTGTTTCGTGGCATTCAGAAATTTATGCAACCGCTAGTGCATATACTGAAGCCAGCAGGACGCTGCCAAGGCATAAATATATATAGAAGCCAGTAGAGTGCTCCCAAATCAAAGTGAAGCGAGTAGAGTGCTCCCAGGACATAGTGAAGCCAGTAGAGTGTTCCCAAGACATAGTGAAGCCAGTAGAGTGTTCCCAAGACATAGTGAAGCCAGTAGAGTGTTCCCAAGACATAGTGAAGCCAGTAGAGTGCTCCCAAGTCAAAGTGAAGCGAGTAGAGTGCTCCCAAGACATAGTGAAGCCAGTAGAGTGTTCCCAAGACAAAGTGAAGCCAGTAGAGTGCTCCCAAGTCAAAGTGAAGCGAGTAGAGTGCTCCCAAGACATAGTGAAGCCAGTAGAGTGTTCCCAAGACAAAGTGAAGCCAGTAGAGTGCTCCCAAGTCATAGTGAAGCGAGTAGAGTGCTCCCAAGACATAGTGAAGCCAGTAGAGTGTTCCCAAGACAAAGTGAAGCCAGTAGAGTGCTCCCAAGTCATAGTGAAGCCATTAGAGTGCTCCCAAGACAAAGTGAAGCCAGTAGAGTGTTCCCAAGACATAGTGAAGCCAGTAGAGTGCTCCCAAGTCAAAATGAAGCCAGTAGAGTGCTCCCAAGACAAAGTGAAGCCAGTAGAGTGCTCCCAAGTCAAAGTGAAGCCAGTAGAGTGCTCCCAAGACAAAGTGAAGCCAGTAGAGTGCTCCCAAGACAAAGTGTAGCAAGTAGAGTGTTCCCAAGACAAAGTGAAGCCAGTAGAGTGCTCCCAAGACATAGTGAAGCAGGTAACCAACATGAACGGAACAAAAAGAGCTCGAGGGATATTTTACAGACGAAGTAAATTAAAAACTTTTGTGTACAAACCTGACAGCATTATTATAGAGCACAGATTAGAAAATCACAGTTGTGATATTAATAATATATATATATATATAATATATATATATATATATATATATTATATATATATATATATATATATATAATATATATATATATATATATACATATATAAGTATTTGATAGCTTTTTTTTGTTCCAAATACAGTCGTGTTTAATTGGTCTTTCACTCGGCCAGATTATCCCCCTCACAGGGGCCAATTATCCTCCTCACAGGGCCAGATTATCCCCCTCACAGGGCCAGATTATCCCCCTCACAGGGCCAGATTATCCCCCTTACAGACCAGATTATCCCCCCTCACAGGGCCGGATTATCCCCCTCACAAGGCCGGATTATCCCCCTCACAGGGCCGGATTATCCCCTTACAAGACCAGATTATCCCCCCCTCACAGGGCCGGATTATCCCCTCACAGGCCGGATTATCCCCCTCACAGGCCTCGCCACTCACCGCAGTAGTCACCAGCGCGAGCCCACAAGGGCTTCACCTACTTGTGTATCTTCCGTCAGTCGTAAAATTCTCCTCGATAATATAAAACTACAAATATTCAGCCGGGGGAAATTGTGCGTGTCCGCGTGGCCGACCTGGGGGAACTTCCCTCACTCGGGCTCCTTTGTACCGGGAAATATTCCCCAACACGAGGATCAAAAATTTCCCCTCCCTAGAGCTTTAAAACAGAATATTTTGCCCCGGCTATATATATATATGTCCGCCGGGCCCTGAACCACTCCCTCGTTTACGTCTTTCCCCCAAACATTTCCCACGGCAAGATACAGATAATTTGCAAGTTCCATTATGCGGGGAAATATAGAGGGTAAAATTTTTGTGGCGGGGGGAGTCTTTATCGAGGGCAGGTGAAATGTCTGGCGGCGGGAGGGAGAAATCTAGGGAAGGAAATGCCATTGGGGGATATCGGCGCTGTCAACGGCGGGGAAGATTCCCCCCTCCCCCTAATCGGGCGGGTAGTGAAGATCGATGTTGAGGGGGGGGGGGAGGGTAGGGGTGGGGGGGCTGAGGATTTGAGGGGAGGGGTTTTAAATCTTAAGTCTCTCTCCATTTGTCTGTGAATATCTCTCATCTTGTGTACTTATCATTCTATCATTCTATAGAATGATAGAATGGGGATGGAAGGTTTGATTACGAGAATGCTGTAAAGTGATATAGTACCGAGTGGTACGGAGTAGATGAGGTGGTGGGATATATATATATATATATAATATAATATATATATATAATATATATATATATATATATATATATATATATATATATATGTTGTACCTAGTAGCCCAAACGTCGTACTCGCCTACTATGCAAGGCTCGATTTGCCTAATAAGCCAAGTTTTCCTGAATTATATATTTTTCTATTTTTTCTTATGAAATGATAAAGCTATCCATTTCTTGATGTATAAGTTAATTTTGTATAATTTGAGTTAAAAACTAACGTAGATTATGATCGAACCTAACCTAACCTAACCTAACCTAACCTAACCTATCTCAACCTAACCTAAACTAACTTAACAAAGTCAATAATTTATGTTCTTAACATAATATAAAAAAAATCAAATAAACCAATTGGAAAAATATTTTTTAAAATAAAGAAAATCACTCGGCCTTTTAGACAAATCGGGCCTTGCATTGTAGACCGAGAAGTGCATTCTGCTACTAGGTACGACATATATATATATATATATATATATATATATATATATATATATATATATATATATATATATATATAGATAGATAGATAGATAGATAGATAGATACATACATAGATACATAGATAGATAGATATCAGCAATGACAAGAGATCACAAATCATTTTCATCAGTCATCACATTTACCAGGGAGAACGATATGAGGCTCCCGTTCTCACTAGTAAATGTGACAGTCCGATGAAAATGAATTCTGATCTCCTGTCACGGCTGGTGTCGTTGGGAGATTGGATTGTTGGAGTAAATACCCCCGTCGTTCGACCTCTTCTCAACGATCTGCCGAGGTATATTGGTCTAGAGTACTGGTTAAGTCAACGGTGAGTGAACACTCACCCCGGGGGGGGGGGGGGGGGGAGGATGGTATTGGTACCTTGGGCCCGGGAAAGGAGGGGGGGGGGGTTGTACCCCGGTGGGGGATACACAGTTCCCCTCTCTATGGCTCCTCCTCTCTCCCTTCCTCTCCACTCTCTCCCTCTTCCCTCTCTTTTCTTGCTCTTTGTTTTCTTCCTCTATGGTTTATAAATGTCTCGTACACTGTTTCTTTCCACTTACCCCCCCCCTTTGCCCCCTTTCTGTTTTTTCTATTCCTGTCTTATTCTTCCAAACCAATAACTCTGCCATTTATCCTCTTCCCTGCCCGCTCTTGCTTTCTCTCCCTCTCTCCTTTCCTCTCCTTTCTCTCTCTCCCCCCCTATCCCTGCTTATTCTCGCCCCCCGGCAGTACGTTGTGCTCCCCTCCCCCCACAGTGCGTCACTACTCGTGGTGTGGTGTGCTCACCAGGATCAACACAGCGCCACACAACACAGCAGGTCTGGGCTCGGTACCCTGTGTGTTCATCCTCACACTGAACACCACTCTCTAACATGACTGCAAATGTGAATGTCCTGTAGCGCTTTAATCCCCCCCCCCCGCCCCACCACCCTGCTCCCGCTTTTCACCACACACACACACACACACACACACACACACACACACACACACACACACACACACACACACACACACACACGAATGCTGGGAAGACGGGAACCACGAGCGTAGCTCTCATCCTGTAACTACACTTAGGTAATTACAACAACACACACACACACACACACACACACACACACACCACACACACACCACACACACACACACACCACACACCACACACACACACAAACACACTTGAGAGCAGAGAAAGATACCAGAGTGCCAGGAATGATATGTCAGGATGAGAAGAGAGGCAGAAAGAAAATACGAAAATTACACCGCAAGCAGGCAAAGACTCAACCCCAGATCCAGCATAGTCACATCAGGAGAAAAAAACAGTAATGGAACAGGTAATATATATAAGGATAGGGGCAGAAGGATTCACTATAAACGACAAGGAAGTGTGTGAGGAACTGAATAAGAAATTCCAGGAGGTCTTCACCTTAGAGCAAGGAGAATCCCAGAGATAAGAGAGGGAATCGTTAACCAGGAACCACTGGAAGAGTTTGAGATTACCAGCAGGGAAGTAAGGAAGTGTTTACTAGAGTTGGATGTGACAAAGGCTATAGCCCAGATGGAATCTCCCCTTGGATACCAAAGGAAGGAGCAGAAGAACTGTGCCTGCCACTCTCCATAGAATAAAACAAATCGCTGGCCACCAGGGGAACTGCCAAAAATTTGGAAGGCAGCTAACGTAGTCCCGATATACAAGAAAGGGGATAGACAGGAGGCACTAAACTACAGGCCAGTGTCCTTAACCTGCATACCATGCAAGCTGATGGAGAAGATTGTGCGAAGAAAGCTAGTGGAACATCTGGAGCGAAAGAACTTTGTAACACAGTTACAAAGGGTTACTTGAATTCTACGACCAGGCAACAAAATCATGCAAGAAAGAGAAGAGTGGGCAGATTGCATATTTTGGATTGCCAGAAAGCCTTTGATGCTGTAACACACAAGAGGCTAGTGAAAAAGCTGAGATGAAGGCTGGAGTGAAGGGAAGGTACTCCATTGGATAAAGGAGTACCTAAGCAACAGGAGACAACGAGTGCAGTGTAGAGGTGAGGTCTCAGATTGGCGAGACATTACAAGTGGAGTCCCGCAGGGGTCAGTCCTTGGACCGATACTGTTCTGATATATATGTAAATGATCTCCCAGAGGGTATAGACTCGTTTCTCTCATTGTTTGCTGATGATGCAAAAATTATGAGGTGGATTGAAACAGGATGATAGTAAGAGGCTACAAGATGACCTAGACAGACTGAATGAATAGTCAAACTAATGGCTGTTAGAGTTCAACCCGAGTAAATGCAAAATAATGAAACAGGCGGTGGAAACAGGAGGCCAGACACAGGATAGAGAATAGGAGATGAAGTACTTAATAGAACGGACAGAGAGAAAGATCTAGGAGTTGACATCACTCCAAACCTGTCTCCTGAAGCCCACATAAAAAGAATAACGTCTGCGGCATATGCGAGGCTGGCTAACATCAGAGCAGCCTTCAGGAACCTGTGTAAGACATCATTCAGAATCTTGTACACCACATATGTACGATCAATCCTGGAGGTATGCGGCCCCAGCATGGAACCCGTACCTTGTCAAGCACAAGACGAAGCTGGAAAAAGGTCAGAGGTATGCCACTTGGCTTGTCCTAGAACTAAGAGGCATGAGTTACGAGGAAAGGCTGCGTGAGGTGCTTTTCACACACTAGAAGACAGAAGAGTAGGGGGAGACATGATCACTACCTATGAAATTCTCAGAGGAATTGACAGGGTAGATAAGGATAAACTTTTAACACGGTTGGTACGCGAACAAGGGGACACAGGTGCAGATTGAGTACCCAAATGACCCACAGGGACGTTATAAATACTTTTTCGGTGTCAGAGTAGTTAACAGATGGAATGAATTAGGCAGTGACGTGGTGGTGGCTGACTCCATACACAGTTCAAATGTAGATATGATAGAGTCCAGTAGGCTAAGGAATCTGTACACCAGTTGATTGACAGTTGAGAGGCGGGACCAAAGAGCCAGAGCTCAACCCCAGCAAAACACACTAGGTGAGTACACACACACACACACGATATAGTGGAGGCAGATTTTATTCACAGTTTCTAACGTAGATATGATGAAGCTGAATGAGCTCAGGAACCTATACGCCAGTATATTGATAGTTGAGAGGGGGACCAAAGTGCTGAAGCTCAACCCCCGCAAGCACACAAAGTGACTACACTAGGCGGCTATACCCACATATAACATCGAACATCAACCCACAAACCTTCCCTCCCATTCTATTTCAAACCAAATAATAATGATATGCGGATTATTATTTCTAAATATACCCAGATGAACCTCGTTAAAATT
>WNGS01001312.1:63598793-63601030 GCA_020271785.1 Procambarus virginalis | reverse complement strand
CGCCGGCGCCCAGTAGGCCTCCCACAGTGAAGGTGTGGGGGAGGGGGTGTTGTTGTGCGGTGCGCGGGGGGGGTCATCATGTGCCACCCAGTGATTATATAAATATGTTTTTGGAAAAGAAAAAACAGAAATTAGCAATCATGTTAGTGTTAATGGAGCTCACAGTGTGTCAGTCTACAAGTGTATATTCATTCATTCACCATTGTGCAGTGATATACAAGTAATTGTACCAGTGTTTAAGTGTCACCCAGACCCCCCCCCCTCTCCCCTTAAGCGAGCGGTGTCCGTCACCCCCACCCCCCCCGCCCGCCGGCCTCACCGCACACTGTACCTCCTGCCATCCCACCCCCCACCCACCCTGCGGCTGGGCGTCTCCCACCCACCTATTCACCGCCCACACAGTGCCTGTTGCAGAGATGTGTCACCCTCCATGCACCCAGATATGGCACAGGTCACAGCAAGCATTCAGGTTCTTCCCAAAAGGGAGGAGACACAAGTACCCACATGAGTGGTGAGTGCGAGGGACAGCTAACTACCCCTGCCGCCACCACCCGTGATCACCCTCCCACGCCACGCCTATGTCACAGCCCGCCCGGGGGACGGAGGGGACTCCCCCAACTAACCAGGAACCCCTCAGCCAAGAACACGGTCCTGGGAACAATGTACCCAGAGGCGCACCCAGAGGGGACCCAGACTCAGAGGAACGTGTCGGGTTTGTGAGGAATCTCACAGCCTTAGAAACGATGGAACCCTACGTCAGCACAACGGCTGTGAGGGTTCATGGACGTTACCTGTAGAGAGGGAAGGCCCACAGGCCCCCCCGGCACCCCCACACATCCCAGCAAACTTCATGTCATCAGATGACCTCCTGGGGGCCATCAAAGCATCCACCACCAGAACTCTTCCCCACATTCCTAAAGCTGCGCGCCCATTTGCAGCAGGGAAATATACAGACCTTCTAAGGAAAGTGAATGAACGGTCTGAAAATCTTAATGCTGCAGCCACCATCAAAGCATGGCATAATTTGCTCCTGTTTGGCAATATTTGCTTAGGCGTACCTGCAAGAGGAGGCAAGTCACTAGCCTCATCAGTCACTAGGGCAATAAATAATTTCCCCAGAGCTGACAACTTGATCCCCATCCCTCCTCAACGCAAAAACCGTCGTGGAAGACCCAAGAGTTCCAATGATAATTTTAAGCTTGGAACACAAGTGACCAAGAAAATTGAAGAGGGCAACACAGTAGGGGCAATTAGGTTACTTACCAGTGAAGAAACAATCGCCCCTAGAGATACAGCAACTGCCGACTCACTGAGAGAGAAGCACCCTCCCAGAGTACCATGGGAACCCACTGCTCGGGACACAAATGCCCCAGACATGGGACCTCTATTCCTCCAAGCATCAGAGGTATACAAAGCCATCATGTCATTTCCACCAGGCTCAGCAGGGGGATACACTGGAGTAAGACCTCAGCACCTCAAGGAGATGACAAACCCAGTTCTCGGCGAAGTTGCCGAGACACTGCTGTCAGAGATCACGAAGTTTGTCAACGACTGTCTCTCCGGGTTGATCCCAGATACAATTAAACCGTTCTTCTTCGGAGCATCCCTTTGTGCCCTTAAGAAGAAGGATGGTGGAGTCAGACCCATTGCCGTGGGCAACACACTTCGGCGCCTTGTTGCTAGGGCAGCTGTCAGAAAAATCAGCATAGACGCTGCAACGATGCTTCGACCCCATCAACTAGGTTTTGGTGTCCCCCATGGCTGTGAAGCAGCAGCTCATGCAGCACGAGCCTATATCAAGGACCTCCCAGTAAATAAGGCATTAATTAAATTAGACTTTAAAAATGCCTTCAACCAGGTAAAAAGGGATGTGGTACTGGAAGCAGTTCGAACCAGCTTTCCTTGTCTACTTCCTTTCGTTTCAGCAGGGTACAGTAGGGAATCGACACTGTTGTTTGGGGAACATGAAGTTGTTTCCGCAGAAGGTGTCCAGCAGGGAGACCCACTTGCCCCTTTTCTTTTCTGCATGGCAGCTAAGGAGGTCACAAGTAGGTTGTCCAGCGAATTCAACATCTGGTTCCTGGACGATGGCACCCTGGCAGGGACACAGGAATCCCTACTAGGAGATCTTCAGCTCGTGAAATCTAGGGGAGAGGAGTTAGGCCTTACACTAAATCCATCAAAGTGTGAAATCATCTCGTCCAACCAACCAATCATAAATGCAGTACAAATCTTAT
>WNGS01001312.1:63576293-63591293 GCA_020271785.1 Procambarus virginalis | reverse complement strand
GAGTGTGCAGGAGCACTTTGTTTGACACTCTCCATAGTGTATAGTAGGTCACTGGAAACGGGAGACCTACCAGAAATGTGGAAGACTGCTAATCTAGTCCCAATATACAAAAAGGGTGACAGACAAGAGGCACTGAACTACAGGCCAGTGTCCTTAACTTGTATACCATGCAAGGTGATGGAGAAGATCGTGAGAAAAAACCTAGTAACACATCCGGAGAGAAGGGACTTCGTGACAACCCATCAACATGGGTTCTGTGAGGGTAAATCTTGCCTTACAGGCTTAAGAGAATTCTACGACCAAGTGACAAAGATTAAACAAGAAAGAGAAGGCTGGGCGAACTGCATTTTCTTGGAGTGTCGGAAAGCCTTTAACACAGTACCACTTAAGAGTCTGGTACATAAGCTGGAGAAACAGGCAGGTGTAACTGGTAGGGCGCTCCAGTGGATAAGGAATTACCTAAGCAATAGGAAACAGAGAGTTACAGTGAGGGGTGAGACCTCAGATTGGCGTGAACTCACCAGTGGAGTCCCACAGGGCTCTGTACTTGGACCTATCCTGTTTCTGATATACGTAAATTATGAGAAGGATTAAGACAGAGGGGGACAGCTTGAGAAGACCTGGACAAGCTGAAGGAATGGTCGAATAAATGGTTGTTAAAAGTTTAACCCAAGCAAATGTAATGTAATGAAGATAGGTGTGGGGAGCAGAAGGCCAAATACAAGGTATTATTTGGGAGATGAAATACTTCAAGAGTCAGAGAGAGAGAAAGACCTGGGGGTTTGATATCACGCCATACCTGTCCCTGAAGCCCATATCAAGAGGATAACATCTGCGGCATATGCCAGGTTGGCCCACATAAGAACGGCGTTTAGAAACTTGTGTAAGGAATCATTCAGAACTTTAATACCGCCTATGTCAGACCAATCTTGGAATATGCAGCTCCAACATGGAGTCCATATCTAGTCAAGCATAAGACTAAACTGGAAAAGGTTCAACGATTTGCCACCAGACTAGTACCCGAACTGAGAGGTATGAGCTACGAGGAGAGACTANCAGGTATCGTCATCTTCGTGACAATACCTGGCATACCTGGCACGAACTATGTCATCTTCCAACAGAAGGATAAAACTCTCGCCTCTGCTGACTCATTAAAGAGCTGGAAGCATACTGAGGGCATGCGCAGATCTTTTATCATACATGCTGGAGGCAACTGAGGGCATGCGCAGCATCTTTTATCATACATGCTGGAGGCATACTGAGGGCATGCGCAGCATCTTTTATCATACATGTTGAAATATTTTCTGATCCCATGGCTTATTTTCATCTGATGATGCTACCTAACTTCGGTACCTCCTGCCGGTACCTAAATACTTGTCAGCCTCTAGTCTAGCGATGCCTCTAACTAACACTGGGAGCTGTTTGGGTCAGTGTCGACACACCTTGGAAGATGGCTTTGTGTTCCTTAAAAAAAATGTACCAGTGATTTTCTGTATGTTCTCCCTTCCTGCCTAGTCTAGTCACTTGGCCATTTACTGTCGTTTTTCTACGTGTATGATTGGTAGTATCGGTATTTGCTTTGTTGGATGCGAGAGAGAGAGAGAGAGAGAGAGAGAGAGAGAGAGAGAGAGAGAGAGAGAGAGAGAGAGAGAGAGAGAGGAGAGAGAGAGGAGAGAGACAGAGACAGTGAACACGAGAACATATAGGTAACATCAGCCATCATGGTCACACTGGGTTTCATTGTACTATTCTTTGTGTAAATATTGAGACCGAGCTGGTGTCATTTCACACTATATTTAACCAATTCTTTTTGCCTATAATGCTTCCCTATTATTCCCCAGCCGGCGTTGTTTGGCCGCGTCACCTGTTTAAGGCATCATGAGCATTATCGCCGTCTACCTGTCTTTAAAAGACAGTAATGATAGTTTTTCTAATCGTTCTGCAGAAGGCTTACTTTAAATGATGTTTCCTCACCTTTCATTGTTTAAATCTACTTTTTGTGTGAGAATTTTTTTTAGATTTGAACTATACCGAGTATTCAAATTCGGTCCAGTGTACATATTCTTGAACGTATAGTTGCTATGTGGTCAAGATATCAAAGCTTCAAAATACTATATTTCGTCGGTCTACACATTACACTACATCACTATACGTCGGTCTACACACAGCTACATATTTATTCGCCTGCGATCGGCTTTTAATGGATTCCTAAAAGCCTTCTCTTATGCAGACTTGATAAGCAGATTTAGTTATTTACATATTTACATTTACCTAGTAATACATATGATTGAGGACAAAGTTCATCATATATATATATATAAATATAAATTGAATCTTATTTCTGTGCCTCCGAGCGCTGTACTATCTAGTTAGGCGTTTCTTGACAATCTCCGAGCACTACTAGCTAATTAGTCACTCTGAACACCCTCCGAGCACTGTACGAGCTAATTAGTCACTCTGAACACCCCTCCGAGCACTGTACGAGCTAATTAGTCACTCTGGACACGTCTCCGAGCACTGTACGAGCTAATTAGTCACTCTGGACAAGTCTCCGAGCACTGTACGAGCTAATTAGTCACTCTGGACGCCTCTCCGAGCACTGTACGAGCTAATTAGTCACTCTGAACACCTCTCTTAACAATGTACTAGCTAATTATATCCCTTTGGGCTCGTCTCCTACCAATACTCTAGCGAGCTTGTTGCCTCTAGACACTAACCTCCCTCCATCACAATTTAATTTACAAGTTTGTTACATTAGTCAAGTCCTGAAATTGTTACTGTTAACCCAATTTCAAGGGCCATTTATACAGACTATGAAGTGGATGACACTGAAGACCGAGCCCTGTGGCACTCCTGTTTCACTTCATTAGTCAGAGAGCCTTTTTCCCCCCTATAGTTCAATACGACTCTGTATTTATTGTCAGTTATCGGGTCCGGGGGATTCGGATATGTCATTTGTTCTCCAATACCGTACGGCTTCGGTTTACCTATCAGTTATTTTATACGTCGAATAGAGTCAATGGATCTCTGTAAAAAAACACACAGCTGTTATCTTTTTTATTTTTGTTTTGGGAAATTTCATTTGGACGCAATCTGGGAATTCAGTTAAATGCGAAAGCAATACCAGAACCAGCTACTAGGTTTTCACCCGTAGTCGTCTGGTTCGTTCATCAAGTTCTAGAGGGGTAATTAAGGTCACCACAATAGCCTTCTGACCAATCAGCAAGTTTGGTGTTGGGCTTAAGGCCTATCAACTTCTAGAGGGTTATTAAGATCATCGCAATACTTCACTGGTAGACCAGCAGGCATACTTTAATCCTGAACCTAATCCTGAACCTAATAATCCTGAACCTAATAATCCTGAACCTAATAATCCTGAACCTAATAACCCTGAACCTAACCCTGAACCTAGTCCTGGACTAAAGTAAGCTAACTAGGATATAATTCCCATTCTCAGGGATAGGAAGACTGTACTTTGACTTATTCGCGTCCCAATAAACCAAATACTGACCTTCCCCGCAGGATGCAACCAACAACAGCTGACCAAATCCCGGGAACTTATTTGAACAGGTAGGTGAACCGTGGCATTAGACGAAAGGAAACGTCCTGAACCGTTAGTGTTCCGCGCGGGGATTGAACCCAGGTTCCTTGATTGCGAGCCAAGGATGTAGCGTAGACTACTATGCCAATGGACCCCGCTATTCCTCCATGCATTCTAGCAACGTCATGCACCAACGGGTCGTTAGTAGCCAACTGTGAGAGACTGGTTATAGAGGTGTTTGTGAAGTACTGACCTTGTGTCAGACCAGCTATAGAGGCGTTTGTGAAGTATTGACCTTCATCCATCACCGTCGCTTACTTCGTTCATAGAAGAAAGTATCTTTAAGCCGGAGCATTTTTTTTTCCTGCATACAAAATGTTTGCAAAAGTTAAACAAATGGGTTCGAGGTATTAAACTTTTACTTTTATTAAAATAGATAAGTTTTGAAGGTTTGATTCGTACGAGAACTCGACAACTTAATCGTTCACTTAACTTTATCTATTAAATTGATAACTTATTTTGTTCACTGGGTTATTTGATAACTGTTCTAGAGTTGGTATCTAAAGAAGACGTATTTTATGACATAATTTTGTCTCATTCATATATTTTTAAATATAATTTTGTCCAACTCATATATTTTTAGATATAATTTTGTCCAACTCCTATAGTTTAATAAATAGTTTTGTCCAACTCACATGCTTTAAGATAGAATTTTGTTTTATATTCTATAATTTAATTTTGTTAAACTCACATGCTTTAAAATATAATTTTGTCCATCCCACACATCGTATGGTACAAATTTGTCCAACCCTCCTAATGTCCATGAAATTATGCTTCATATGACCAGACTTATGCAAATATTGCACAAAATGGACGATCCCAGAAGGTAATCTAACAGCTAAAAATGTATCCTACAGGTAATTATGATTGTCTGACGGGTTCATTTGCATATTAAGCTGCAAGTTGTTAAATTGACGCTAAGTATTTTGCAATGTCGCCTTCAAATTAATTCTAATCGAATCTTTTTATATTTGCATATCGTGTATTGTAGCAGCTGCTAAAATGTTTCTCGTTAACTGTGACTATGATTTGATAGGCGTCAAATTTGGAGTGCTTTAGACTACATGTGAAGTAGTCACGCTTGATCCTGTGGTCCCGGGTTCGATCCCGGGCGCCGGCGAGAAACAATGGGCAGAGTTTCTTTCGCCCTGATGCTCCTGTTACCTATCAGTAAATAGGTACCTGGAAGTTAGTCAGCTGTCACGGGCTACTTCCTGGGGGTGGAGGCCTGGTCGAGGACCGGGCCGCGGGGACACTATGCCCCGAAATCATTTCAAGATAACCTCTCAAGATAACACAAAAGCGTTCGAATCTAATGTATCGAAGCTCACGCCCATTAGCATGAGAGCGTTTAGGGCTCGTAGTCCTAAGGGCCGGGTTCGATTCCCGACCGAGGCAGAAATCAATGGACAGTTGCTTTCACCTGATGCACCTGCTCACCTAGCAGTAAATAGGAGTTCTACTGGCTGCTTCCTGGAGATGTGTGCATGTGTTTGAGAGTAATGTATGTAGGAGTTATGGGAGGGGAAAATGGTCGGAAATCAATATATTAGACAACCGACGGTTAGAAAGGCGGGATCCAAGAGCTAACAGCTCGATCCTGTATGCACAAAAAGTAAATACAAGTAGTAAATACACACACACACACACACACACACTTCAGGAAATTCAGGAATTTCAATTACTCAGGAAACTGTACACCTGTTGATTGACGGTTGAGAGGCGGGACCAAAGACCCAGAGCTCAACCCCCGCAAGCACAACTAGGTGAGTACAACTAGGTGAGTACACACACACACAGACACACACACATTAGCATGCATCCTGTTCATAATGTATGTAAACCATGTAACAGAGTAAGTAAACTCATTCCTATACATGTTTACTGACGGTACTAAGCTAATGAGGCGAATCAGAACTGAGGACAACTGCAGCACATTATAAGATGACCCACACAATCTCCAGAGATAGTATGAGAAATGGCTACTAGACTTTAACTCACACAAATGCAAGGTTATGAGGATAAAAGATGGAACAAGAAGACCTAAAATGTAAAAACAGAAGAAGGGAAGGCAACTTCCAATTTCTGAAAAAGATAGACTTAGGAGTGGACATAACTGGAGGTTATGTCCAGTTATGCGGGCATAACTGGAGGTTATGTCCACTGACCAGAGGCCCACATCAGCAGGATAACGAGGGCAGTATATGCCTACTGGCAAACGTCCGGTTATCCTTGAGGGACATGGACAAAAATCCCTTCAAAGGATGTACTCACCTAGTTGTACTCACCTAGTTGTGCTTGCGGGGGTTGAGCTCTGGCTCTTTGGTCCCGCCTCTCAACCGTCAATCAACAGGTGTACAGTTTCCTGAGCCTAATGGGCTCTATCATATCTACATTTGAAACTGTGTATGGAGTCAGCCTCCACCACATCGCTTCCTAATGCATTCCATTTGTCAACCACTCTGACACTAAAAAAATGTATACATGTATACAGGATGCGCTGTATACATCCTTTGTGAAATCAGTTATTGAGTATGATGCCCCGGCATGGAATCCCTACCTGAAGAAACAGAACAAAATTAGAAAAATGCCCTAAAAAATATGCAACTAGCTTCGCTTTTGAGCTAAAGGGAACTGAACCGGGAAGAAATACTACAGGGAACTGGGTCATACTTCACTGGAGGGGAAACAAAGGAATAGGGTAGATATGATAACGACGTACGAAATACTAAAGGGGAGTAATAGAGATAGAAGAAATGTTCAAATAGCAAATACATTATGTCATCTCGTCCTCATCGTTAGAACGAGAGGACATAATTAAAAAAAAGCTGGAAACAGATGAAACACAAGAGATGTCAGAAAGAACTTTTCAGTCTAAGAGCCGTAATGAGAAGTTAGGTATTTACCTAGTTGTGCTTGTGGGGGTTGAGCTCTGCCCTTCGGCCCGCCTCTCAACTGTCAATCAACTGTTTCTACTACTACTTTTCTTCCCCACACCACACACACCCTCAGGAAGCAGCCAGTGACAGCTGACTAACTCCCAGGTACCTATTTACTGCTAGGTAACATGGGCATAAGGTGAAAGAAACTCTGCTCATCGTTTCTCGCCGGCGCCGGGATCGAACCCGGGACCACAGGATCACGTGTCCAGCGTGCTGCCGCTCGGCCACCGGCTCCGCACAAACACCGGTGTGTGTGTGGGGGGGGGGGTCTGGGAAACCTAATGTTGAAAAGGCTGGGGTCCAAGAGCTAACATGTCGATCCTGCAAGCTAGTAAATGCGCACCCAGGTGAAGATCACCCATCCCCCCCCCCCTCAAGAACAGTTAGGTGAGTGCATGTAGGTGAGTACATCTACGTAAGTACACCTTTGGGGCCTGATAGCTGAGTGGACGGCATTCTGGGCTCGTAATCCTAGGGTCAGGGTTCGATTCCCGGTGATGGAAGAAACAAAATGGGCAGAGTTTCTTTCACCCTGATACCCCTGTTACCTAGCAGCAAATACGTACATGGAGTTAGACAGCTGTTACGGGCTGCTTCATGGGTGTGTGTGGAAAAAAAATAGTTGTTAGTAATAGTTGATTGATAGTTGAGAGCGGGCCGAAAGAGCAGAGCTCAACCCCGCAAGCACAATTAGGTGAATACCTAGGTGAGTACATCCAGGCGAGTACATCTAGGTGAGTACACCTAGGTGAGTACATCAAGGTGAGTGCACCTAGGTGAGTACATCTAGGTGAGTACATCAAGGTGAGTGCACCTAGCTGAGTACACCTAGGTGAGTACATGTAGGTGAGTGCACCTAGGTGAATACATCTAGGTGAGTACATCCAGGTGAGTGCACCTAGGTAATATATCTAGGTGAGTACATCTAGGTGAGTACATTTAGGTGAGTACACCTAGGTGAATACATCTAGGTGAGTACATCCAGGTGAATACATCCAGGTGAGTACATCCAGGTGAATACATCCAGGTGAGTACATCCAGGTGAATACATCCAGGTGAGTACATCCAGGTGAGTGCATCCAGGTGAGTACATCCAGGTGAGTACATCCAGGTGAGTACATCCAGGTGAATACATCCAGGTGAGTACATCCAGGTGAGTGCATCCAGGTGAGTACATCCAGGTGAGTGCATCCAGGTGAGTACATCCAGGTGAGTACATCCAGGTGAGTACATCCAGGTGAGTACCTACCAGGTCGGGCTCGCCGTCAGAAGCGGCGGGGTAGGCAGCGTCGCCATTTAATAATTTCCAAAAGTCGCTTTCGGATCATTTTCTATTCTTTTTGTCTGTCAGCGAGAGAATTTACCCGTGTGCCAAGCATCAGGTTAATCCCCGCCTCCTCCAAGCTGAGGTGTTAATAATTATTTTCCTTATTCACGACAGATCTGGTGCAGAAGGTCGTGCTCGGATTTTTGTTTTCTTAATTTTCTTGTTTTGTTTTCTTACAATTTCTTAAATTTGTCTCTGTGTTCGTCTTCTTTCTTGTAGTTTTTAAGTGGTTTTAGCTTTTCTAGTTTTTTTTTATTTGTTTAAGCCTTCTGTTTTTATTTTCTTTCTGTCTTTCTGCCTCCTCCTCTTTCTCATCTCTTACTTCTCTACCTCCTCCTTTAACTGCTCTATCTCCTCCACTTGTCTATTGTTAGAAACCAATCAAAGATTCAGGGGGGGGGGGGGGGGGAGATTTCGAGGACTGGAAAGGCATGGTCGTTGGGCACCAATCCTTAACTGTTAGCCCCTCTTCACCCGACAACAATTCGAAGCCTGGTTTGTTAACCGATCAACGGGTTGTGTTCCAGGGGCAAGCACGTAGGGTAAGGCTTACCCCTGACCAATGGGAAGGGAGAGCTCTCAACCACTGGTACAAAATGGTTCACACTGGTACAAAATGGTTCACACTGGTACAAAATGGTTCACACTGGTACAAAATGGTTCACACTGGTACAAATTACACATAATATCATATAAAGAGTGAGGTGAGTGAATGTAGTGAATGTGAGTGAATTATAAAATTTCTGTAAAAGTAGGGTCGAAAATTATACAGAAATTGTGAATGAATTTCATGTCAGACTTCGGGATTTTCAAGTAGTTCATGTTGTTTAAGATTCGCTACCTGGAGCAGGAGCTCCAAGTAGCACAGGCTATGGTGAGCCCGCAGTGGACTTACTTCAAGTAGTTCAATTTGAGGGGGTTAGGTCCAGAGCAAACACACGTGGATCACTTAACCAAAATCACAGATGGTGGACAGCCTGTAGGGAGTGTCAAGTCTCCAATTGTAAAGGATGCAATACTGGCTTATGCAATTCAGGAACGTTGCAATATATATATATATATATATATATATATATATATATATATATATATATATATATATATATATATATATATATATATATATATATATTAAATACAAATTGGAAATACAGAAGACGTTTGTAAACCAAAAAAGTTTGGGAAACTTCTATAAAATACAAATTAATTTATTTCTAATAAAAAAATTAGCATGCAATTTGCAATTGCAAAGTCAGAGAGAGAGAGATACGAACTACAGTCTGCCTAACTCACAGGTACCTATTTAATGGTAGGTGAACAGCGGCATCAGGGTGAAATAAACTCTGCCCATTCGTTTCCCCCTCCACCGGGAATCGAGCTCTGTCCACTCAGCCACGTCAGGCCCCTCCTGATTGTATGAGTACATGAGTGACCGTGGTTGTATGAGTACATGAGTGACCGTAGCTGTATGAGTACATGAGTGACCGTAGCTGTATGAGTACATGAGTGACCGTGGCTGTATGAGTACATGAGTGACCGTAGCTGTATGAGTACATGAGTGACCGTGGTTGTATGAGTACATGAGTGACCGTGGTTGTATGAGTACATGAGTGACCGTGGTTGTATGAGTACATGAGTGACCGTGGTTGTATGAGTACATGAGTGACCGTGGTTGTATGAGTACATGAGGACCGTAGCTGTATGAGTACATGAGTGACCGTAGTCTTATGAGTACATGAGTGACCGTAGCTGTATGAGTACATGAGTGACCGTGGCTGTATGAGCACATGAGTGACCGTGGCTGCATGAGTACATGAGTCGTCATCTTTATTTAATACATAAATTTTACATAGATGGACATAGAGAGAATTTATATTAATTATTACAATTAAATTCTATCTTCTCTTCCCTATAATCTTTTATCACCTCTTTTCTCAATTTATTTATGCATTGCATTTTCGTACATTTTCCTTCATTCTGTTAACGGCAAAATACACTTACTTCACCTCTGTTCCTAACGCAGTCAAGCTTGGTATGAAGAGAGTTGTTCCCAATGAACTGAATCTTCGTAAATATTGTAGGACCTTCGATTCAATGCACTAGGTAAAATAGACAGTTAAATATGGCAGCAATAGTCCGTAGACTTTCATAACGTTCGACTATCCTCAAAATGCATCCGGAGTCTGCCAGTGCAGACTGCCTATCACATGCCTCTGTATGACTAACCATCCTGTGTGATGGGGATTTTTTAGCATCACCTAATTAGCTTTTTTTGACACATTGTACTCCACTTCATATAGTCTAGGGCAGCTGCACAAGTGCAGATGTACCTCATGTATTAATACAAAAAAAATCCTTCATATGTAAACCGAATAAGGAATCAAATTAACTTTAAAATAAAACTTTTCTTTTTCATAACATCTTTTTCTTCACTCAATTATTTTTTTTCTGTCTTACGTCCAACCTCAGCTTTTCTCTCGGAGTCCATCATCACTTCCTGTGGGTCCATTATCATTTCCTGGGTCCACTATCGTTTATTGGGGTCCACTATCATTTATTGGGGGGGTTCACTGCCATTTCCTGGGGTTCACTATCATTTCTTGGGATACACTATCACTTCCTGGGGTCCAATAACATTTCCCGGGGTCCACTATCATTTCCTGGGGTCCACTATCATTTCCTGGGGTCCACTATCATTTCCTGGGGTCCAGTAACATTTCCTGGGGTCCAGTAACATTTCCTGGGGTCCAGTAACATTTCCTGGGGTAAATCACAACTTCACGTGTAAATCCCATCTGGCGACGAGCAAGTTTCATTACCAAGCACAAATAGTATCACAACTAGTATCATAAAAAAGGCTAGAATGCCTTTTCTTGCCTTAGAATCAAGGCTAGAATCTAATCAATGCCTAGATTCATGTAGTACACCAGAATTAGTTTACAATGTGTCCTAATGATAGCAAATCTAAAAAAAAAGAGATTTTTTAATTCAATGAATTTTTTTCTCTCATGAGCAGAGACTTTCCAGTTTTTTTTTTCGAAGGCATTTCAGTCAATAATCGCAATGTCTGGTCAACATGCCACCTCCCTCCTCTCTTATCCTCACCGAAACGAAAATTCTGTATTAAGGAAATCTGAAGCTTATTTTTTCTAAGCATCAGTCCATCAGTGATCCCTTTAATGATGACAAAAAAATGGATTGACTTGATAACCCATTTTGATGTGCAACACGAAATTATTTTGTATAAGACAGGAGGCTTTTTAATCATTATGTCTTCTGTTTAGTGGCGAGAGATTTGAAATGTCACAGGTTTTGTTGACCAGACCACACACTAGAAGTTGAAGGGACGACGACGTTTCGGTCCGTCCTGGACCATTCTCAAGTCGCTTGTGATGAGGAGGTAGAGAACGGGTAATAAATAGGCAAGAGAGAGGTGAGGAGGAAAGTAAGGTGTAGAGAATAGTAGTAATAATGAGAACTGCAGAAGGCCTATTGGCCCATACGAGGCAGCTCCCATTATAACCACCGAAGGAAAAGTAATAGGAATAAGAAGAGGATAGCAAGGGAGTGTAGGAGAAGAGAGAAAGAAAAGGAAAGAGAAAGAAAGATAAATGGAAGGGGTAAGCTTATGTTAAGTCACGTTTGTTAGAAAGATTAGAGCATTTGAGTATGTACTGTGAAAGGGAAGAGTCCACAGCAACAAAGCCAGGACTCATGTTCATGTTGGGTACTTGTGTATAAGAGCCGATTCTACAAGACGGCGTCTGTGAAGAGTAGAGGCAGGAAAGATTATTTTGGAGGAAGACCAATCAATGGGATGATTAGAATCCCTCACATGGCAGAAGAGAGCATTGTTAGTGTCTGCAGACTTAACACTTCTCTTGTGTTCTTTAAGTCTGTCATTCAGTGTACGGCCAGTTTCGCCAAAGTATTGGAGAGGACAAGATGAACAGGAAATAGAGTAGACACCAGCAGCATTTGAAGCAGGAGGAGCAGTGTGAACTAGATTGCTACGAAGTGTGTTAGTTTGTCGAAAGGCGAGTTTAATGTCAAGAGGACGAAAGGTATTGGTAAAAGTTTTGAGTTCAGATATGAAGGGAAGGCATAGTACAGTGCTACTACTGTTGGAAGCAGGTTTAGGATGAAAGAAATTTCGTTTAGCTTGAGAGTAGGCAGAGTTGATGAAATGCAAAGGATAACCAAGGCGAGAGAATGATTTGTAGATAAAGGAAATTTCAGAATCAAGAAACTGAGGGTCGCTGATGCGTAGAGCGCGGAGGAAGAGAGAGACGAGGACATTTTTCTTAACAGAAGGAGGATGGTAGGAAAAGAAGTGAATGTACATGCCACTGTGCATGGGTTTACGGTAGACAGAGAAAGAGAACCCAGACACAGAGCTGTGAACATGAACATCAAGAAAAGGAAGGAGGGAATTAGATTCCCACTCAACTTTGAAATGGATAGAAGGAGCCAGATTGTTAAGAGAGGCGAGGAAAGGCTGGAAAAGATTAAGGTCATGAGGCCATAAAGCAAAAATGTCATCAACATAGCGAAGCCAGAGAGAGGGACGAGTATCAATAGAAGGAAGAAGAACAGTTTCGAAGTATTCCATGTAGAAATTAGCAAGAACAGGGGAGAGAGGGGAACCCATAGCGACACCGAAAGTTTGAGTGTAATATTTACCGTTAAAAGAGAAAGAATTAGATTCAACACAGAGTCTAATGAGATCGAGGAAAACGTCAGTGGGAAGAGGGAGAGGAAGAAGGCCCTCTGACGCCTTCCGTCTAAGGAAAGAGAGAACGTCATCTAGCGGAACATTTGTAAACAGAGAGTCAACATCAAGACTAAGCATCTTACAAGAGGGTTGCAGGCGCAGTCTTTCTATGAAGTCCTGAGAGTGACGAAGGTGGGCAGGGGAAAAAGTGCCAAGGTAAGGCGTCAGGGTTTTAGCGAGCCAGGAGGCAAGAGAATAGCTGACAGAGCCCCGTGAAGAAATGATAGGACGAAGAGGAACACCAGGTTTATGAGTCTTAGGAAGACCATAGAAATAAGGAAGAGAAGGGCAGATGACACGGAAACGTTTAATGAGATCAAAGTCAGGAGTAACAACTCTATTCTTATCCTTCCTTCCGACAAAGGCAATTCGGTGGTTGTCCTTGACCGTGAGGACTACCTCCGGAAAGCAGATGTCTTGCTCTCTGACTCTCGCACTTATGCTCCTCTGACTTCTAACCCTTTGGATCGCCTCAAAACTTCCTTTAACCGCAAACTAAGACAGCTCTCTAGTCTTTGCCCTCCTGACTTTGATCTCATTAAACGTTTCCGTGTCATCTGCCCTTCTCTTCCTTATTTCTATGGTCTTCCTAAGACTCATAAACCTGGTGTTCCTCTTCGTCCTATCATTTCTTCACGGGGCTCTGTCAGCTATTCTCTTGCCTCCTGGCTCGCTAAAACCCTGACGCCTTACCTTGGCACTTTTTCCCCTGCCCACCTTCGTCACTCTCAGGACTTCATAGAAAGACTGCGCCTGCAACCCTCTTGTAAGATGCTTAGTCTTGATGTTGACTCTCTGTTTACAAATGTTCCGCTAGATGACGTTCTCTCTTTCCTTAGACGGAAGGCGTCAGAGGGCCTTCTTCCTCTCCCTCTTCCCACTGACGTTTTCCTCGATCTCATTAGACTCTGTGTTGAATCTAATCTTTCTCTTTTAACGGTAAATATTACACTCAAACTTTCGGTGTCGCTATGGGTTCCCCTCTCTCCCCTGTTCTTGCTAATTTCTACATGGAATACTTCGAAACTGTTCTTCTTCCTTCTATTGATACTCGTCCCTCTCTCTGGCTTCGCTATGTTGATGACATTTTTGCTTTATGGCCTCATGACCTTAATCTTTTCCAGCCTTTCCTCGCCTCTCTTAACAATCTGGCTCCTTCTATCCATTTCAAAGTTGAGTGGGAATCTAATTCCCTCCTTCCTTTTCTGGATGTTCATGTTCACAGCTCTGTGTCTGGGTTCTCTTTCTCTGTCTACCGTAAACCCATGCACAGTGGCATGTACATTCACTTCTTTTCCTACCATCCTCCTTCTGTTAAGAAAAATGTCCTCGTCTCTCTCTTCCTCCGCGCTCTACGCATCAGCGACCCTCAGTTTCTTGATTCTGAAATTTCCTTTATCTACAAATCATTCTCTCGCCTTGGTTATCCTTTGCATTTCATCAACTCTGCCTACTCTCAAGCTAAACGAAATTTCTTTCATCCTAAACCTGCTTCCAACAGTAGTAGCACTGTACTATGCCTTCCCTTCATATCTGAACTCAAAACTTTTACCAATACCTTTCGTCCTCTTGACATTAAACTCGCCTTTCGACAAACTAACACACTTCGTAGCAATCTAGTTCACACTGCTCCTCCTGCTTCAAATGCTGCTGGTGTCTACTCTATTTCCTGTTCATCTTGTCCTCTCCAATACTTTGGCGAAACTGGCCGTACACTGAATGACAGACTTAAAGAACACAAGAGAAGTGTTAAGTCTGCAGACACTAACAATGCTCTCTTCTGCCATGTGAGGGATTCTAATCATCCCATTGATTGGTCTTCCTCCAAAATAATCTTTCCTGCCTCTACTCTTCACAGACGCCGTCTTGTAGAATCGGCTCTTATACACCAAGTACCCAACATGAACATGAGTCCTGGCTTTGTTGCTGTGGACTCTTCCCTTTCACAGTACATACTCAAATGCTCTAATCTTTCTAACAAACGTGACTTAACATAAGCTTACCCCTTCCATTTATCTTTCTTTCTCTTTCCTTTTCTTTCTCTCTTCTCCTACGCTCCCTTGCTATCCTCTTCTTATTCCTATTACTTTTCCTTCGGTGGTTATAATGGGAGCTGCCTCGTATGGGCCAATAGGCCTTCTGCAGTTCTCATTATTACTACTATTCTCTACACCTTACTTTCCTCCTCACCTCTCTCTTGCCTATTTATTACCCGTTCTCTACCTCCTCATCACAAGCGACTTGAGAATGGTCCAGGACGGACCGAAACGTCGTCGTCCCTTCAACTTCTAGTGTGTGGTCTGGTCAACATACTTCAGCCACGTTATTGTGACTCATCGCCTGCGTCACAGTTACC
>WNGS01001312.1:63512239-63528722 GCA_020271785.1 Procambarus virginalis | reverse complement strand
CCACAACCGAGGTTATTATTGGTGCTAACAACCTCGTTGGGGGGGCTTATAAGCTGTTTCCTAACTGGCAACAACAACAACCCGCCATGAAGAGGATAGATGGACAGGTTTCGTAAGCAAATGGTAAATCCTGGCCTAAGTTTTATCTGCATTGTCTCTGCACGATTAGGGCCTGGCAGCTGAGTGGACAGCACTCTGGATTCGTCGTCCTAGGCCTCCGGTTTCGATCCCCGGTGGAGGCGGAAACAAATGGAGGCCTGGTAGAAGACGGGCCGCGGGGACGCTAAGCCCCGAAATCATCTCAAGATAACCTCAAGATAACGATGACTATAGTCTTTAGGGTCGGGCTAAGTTTAATTTCTGTTATTTTGCTTTTATATCCACGAGACAAAACACAAATATCTAAAATTCGCAAAGCAAAATGCCCAATATTAATCAATATTAATCAATATTAATTATATATTGATACTAATATCTAAAAATATTACTCAAAGTGAAATATCTAATATTACTGAAAGCTAAATGTATCATATTACTGAAAGCTAAATGTATCATATTATTTCTGAAAGAGATGTAACTAATATTATTTCTCAAGGAAATATATCGCATTATTTCTCAAAAGGAAAAAGGAAATATCTAAATGTTATATATATATATATATATATATATATATATATATATATATATATATATATATATTACTCAAAAGGAAGTAGAGAGATAATTTTCTTGAAGTGGAGGCTGGTGCTCTCAGATTGACTTCCAGAGACAAATGAGGCAGGATCACCAGAGAAATCTATTGGAAAAAGATTTCGGGGGAAAAATGAGATTGTTGAGGCTGACAGTTATTGGTAATTCGGTGTGTACTGAGGTCGTGTGTGTGTTGAGAGAGAGGGGGAGCTCTGGTCCCTCTTCCTGTGTCCGTGTGTGTGTGTGTATCCGGGTATGTGTGTGTATTTGTCATGGCAGTTTGTGTGTACCTGGTGCTGGTGGTGGCTTTGTTAATGAGAGTAGAATGAGAGACGCGGAGCCAGTGATACGTGTACAGTAGAGAGAGAGAGAGAGAGAGAGAGAGAGAGAGAGAGAGAGAGAGAGAGAGAGAGAGAGAGAGAGAGAGATGGGTTAGCAGACAGATAAAAGCGAATACAAAGAGACACTTAATTGAGACACAAAAATTAGACAGTAACTCTCACAACGAAACAATTCTCAACATTGTTGAGAATTATATCTCAATTTATTATAGTAAGATATCTGCACGATATCTTACTAGTTGAACCATCAAAATACAGATGTCTGTCAGTTATAACCTACAGAAAAGTTGAAAAAGCAAAACTAAACAAAATATCGAATGTGTTAAAAATATTCATATTTTAATAACGAGGTCAACAATGCCTGTAAGCAATTTTGTATAAAACAATATTTAATTATATATAATTTTATATAAGTATATAATTTCGGCTCTGTTGTCCAGCATGAATGGTCAAAGCAGATAGGACAGAGCTCTATATAGACAAACGTTACCGCGGTGATTATTCATAGAGAATGGAAAAAAATCTTAGTCTGTCCCCTATCCTTTGGTCAGTACAGACGGGGTCTTAATAAAGGAACCCATATTTAACCATTGGAGAGTTAAGGCACGTAATTTCCGCTCCCCCTTCCTGTCCGGACAGAATGGTGATGTTGAGAAGAATTAATTGAAATCTCAGATTAGGCAAAATTGTAATTAATTTTGTCAATAAAGATGTTAATAGTAATAGTTGAGATGCTATATTGGCTTCGTGATGGAAATGTTCTCTCTGGTATAACTGCATGCTTTTGTGTAGGATCTTATATAATTCTATATGACGATATAACGTGGAAATTCTTGTGTTTTCTATATATGAAGTGTGAGAAAATACGTCTTGGTAATTGTGTGTGTGTTCAATCTTATATTACGAGTGCCATACACATGTTGTATGTGTGTATAGCATGAGATGATGCATCTGGAAATTTGATATATGTTCTATACATATAATAGGTATACGTAGTGTTATATATGTACATAGTATGTATTTCATACACATTGAATGTATTCTGCACACATTCTATTGGTTGTTACACATAGTATGTGTTCTATACACATTCTATGTGTTCTGTATACATAGGTATGTGTTCTATACACATTCTATGTGTTCTGTATACATAGTATGGGTTCTATACACATAGTAGTGTGAGTAGATGCACCAAGAAAATTTGTCCTCCAGAAGAAGCACAATAAACTATACACAGAGGGAATTATTTCTGGACTTGTGGGCTGTGTAAAGTGCTGTGTGTGTGTGGGGGGGGAGAGGTTTGACCCCACAGTACAGCTCCCCCCACAGCCCCCCCTCACTATGGGGCGCCCCCTTCTTCCCAACCTTCCCCCCAAAACACACACACGCTCTGTACGTCTCCCAGAGTAATTACGGCTTCTTAATGCTTAATTCTAAAACAGGTTCAAATCTCGTACAAAGTTGCGAAAGGTTCGAAATTAATATAGATGCATAGATGACTTTTGTCACATTCTGACACGAGATATATATCTTTTTCTTTTCATTTCGGTGTTGACTTTAATGTAAATTGCTCGACTTTCACAAAACACTGAAGCTATTGTCGACCTTCTCCGGCACTCGCGCTGATACTGGCTGTGGAAGCCAACGGGTCTGGGTGGGCAGGATTGACCCACGGTGGGTCGGTGGCGGTGGGTCGCTGGCGGCGGCAGTGGGTCGGTGGCGGCGGTGGTGGCGGTGGGTCGCTGGCGGCGGCTGGACGGTGGCGGCGGCTGGACGGTGGCGGCGGCTGGACGGTGGCGGCGGCTGGACGGTGGCGGCGGGTGGTCGGTGGCGGCGGCTGGACGGTGGCGGCGGGTGGTCGGTGGCGGGTGAGAGATAAGTATAAGCCAGTGCCGCCGCCTCCGGCAGCTTGAGCAGCCCAGACAGGGATTAACGGGGGAATATACAAGGATAACTTTCCCTGGTGCGGGAGATAGCGGGTCATAATGGTTATCTACGAGGCTCGGGGTCTCCTCCTCCTCTTGCTGCTGGGTGGTGGGAGTTTTTGTTTTATTGGTTCACTGGGCATTCAAATGGTGCTCTGTGGCCTCCGTGAGCTGTGAGTTCACCAGTGTGGCCACCATGGGCTGGGAGTTCACCAGTGTGGCCACCATGGGCTGGGAGTTCACTAGTGTGGCCACCATTTGCTGGGAGTTCACTATTGTGGCCACCATGGGCTGGGAGTTCACCAATGTGGCCCACCATGGGCTGGGAGTTCACCAATGTGGCCACCATGGGCTGGGAGTTCACCATTGTGGCCACCGTGGGCTGGGAGTTCACCAGTGTGGCCACCATGGGCTGGGAGTTCACCAATGTGGCCACCATGGGCTGGGAGTTCACCAATGTGGCCACCATGGGCTGGGAGTTCACCATTGTGGCCACCATGGGCTGGGAGTTCACCAATGTGGCCCACCATGGGCTGGGAGTTCACCAATGTGGCCACCATGGGCTGGGAGTTCACCATTGTGGCCACCATGGGCTGGGAGTTCACCATTGTGGCCACCATGGGCTGGGAGTTCACCAATGTGGCCCACCATGGGCTGGGAGTTCACCAATGTGGCCACCATGGGCTGGGAGTTCACCATTGTGGCCACCATGGGCTGGGAATTCACCAGTGTGGCCACCATGGGCTGGGAGTTCACCAGTGTGGCCACCATAGGCTGGGAGTTCACCAGTGTGGCCACCATGGGCTGGGAGTTCACCAGTGTGGCCACCATGGGCTGGGAGTTCACCAGTGTGGCCACCATGGGCTGGGAGTTCACTAGTGTGGCCACCATAGGCTGGGAGTTCACCACTGTGGCCACCATGGGCTGCGAGTTCACCAGTGTAAGCATGAACTAGGTCATGTCCTTAGGCACAACATTATTTAATGTCCAGTCATTAGAGTCTTCAGGCCCGTCGTTACGAGGTACTTAGCGCCTCGCAATCACCAAGACTCACCTTCGTATGAGTCAGGTAATTGACTCACCTTCGACTCACATTCCCCCCTGATTGGTTGTGTCCCTCCGTATATGAAGCAAAGCTCCATCTTCTTCTACCTAATTATATCACCTATATCTAGCAACTGCTTGATTATATTAAGATTCACAGTAATTACTGAAGGAAAATATGCTATTCTTACTCATTTAATATTCTCTATAACTCCAAGCACCCGGTTGGTATTGGTTTTAAATCTTATAGACACGTGCAGTGATAGACAGGTGCAGTGATAGACAGGTGAAGTGATAGATAGGTGCAGTGATAGACACGTGCCGTGATAGACACGTGCCGTGATAGACAGATGCTGTGATAGACACGTGCAGTAATAGACACGTGCAGTAATAGACAGTTGAAGTGATAGACAGATGCTGGAGGGGAAGAGAGAGAGGAGAGGAGCCTGAGTCGTGGTGGATAAACCTGTCGACGCTTGCAACGACCATTTTGTTATGGATTCTAACAAGCTATAAGTAAACAAATATGTACCTGATGATCACATTGCATTCGTGCAATGGTGCACGAAGCGAGGTAGAAGAAATAACGCCAAAAAAAAACATTAGAATGGCAGGAGAAAGAGGAAGTGAGAGAGATAATAGGGTCAATAGGGATAATAATTAACCTGAAGAGCAGTGTTGGATTAGGTTCTGTGTAGATAAATTTCCTGTCACATATCCTGTACGTCAGGAGGTGATCCTGGGGCCAGATTCACGAAAGCACTTACGAACGTGTACACCTTTCCTCAATCTTTGACGGCTTTGGTTACATTTATTAAACAGTTTACAAGCATGAAAACTTCCCATTCAACTATTGTTATTGTTATAAACAGCCGCCTGGTGCTTCGAAGCTCATTAACTGTTTAATAATTGAAAACAAAGCCGGCAAAGATTGAGAAAAGATATACAGGTTCGTAAGTGCTTACGTAAGTGCTTTCGTGAATCTGGTCCCTGGTCATTAGAGGTTCAAACACTGAGTCATAACAGTTCTCAATTAAGTGATCTATGGCTTATCAAACCCTAGTATTTATATTTATATAGAATCGGAAGCTTTAACAACCCGGAAGGAATTAATTGCTCTTTTATCTATCCCTCTTTTGTTTTGCAAATACTGTAGTTGCAAGCACAATACGTTATTGATGTGTACTGTGAAGCGAATCTACGTAAGTATGTAATACTGTATAGATGGATGTCCCCCAAGTTACTTGACAAGTTAGACAGTGAAGATGGGAAAAAAGCATGTTGATAGATCCATAGCTGATTGTGTTAAGCGATTAGCTATTGCTTTTACTTGGCTGGTTTGTGGCTGGCTAGCTGGCTGGCTGGCTGGCTGGATGGCTGGCTGGCTGGATGGCTGGCTGGCTGGCTGGCTGGCTGGATGCTGGCTGGATGGCTGCTGGCTGGCTGGCTGGCTGGCTGGCTGGCTGGCTGGCTGGCTGGCTGGCTGCTGCCTGTCTGGCAACCAACCAACCTGGCTGTATATCTTTGAATAGTTGAGTGCCGGGTTGGCTGAACGACTGCTTAACTGGTTGACTGCTTTAGCTGACCAAAACTCTCCCATAAAAAATTACTGTCGAGATTCCGGAAAAATTCTCAAATCCAGAACAAGAAGATTACCGACAGAATTATCTGAGAAAAAATGTCTCAAACTTTATATTGGAAAGTGACAGGAGCTGTTAAGTGGAAATATACTCTAGGAAGAGTTATAAGAAATAAAAGAAAAGGCGAAAGAGAGAAGAAGAAAAATATACGAGATAGTCCAGTTCGCTGCGGAAAAATCTGACGTTATCCTGGAAAATCTTGTTTAATCCCCAAAAAGTCCATACAAACTCGAGAAATAAAATGCTGTTGAAAATACAAAGAAACTAGAGAAAGTTTCTGTTTCACTCTCTTTATTATACTCTCTCTTTCTTTACCTTTATTAATCTATGCACACAAACCATTGTGACAAAGTTTTCCATTTATTTTATGGTGAACAAATTTGGAAATGGTGTATAGATATGAAAGGCAAAATATTTCTGTCTTCCTGTTTTATTGTTTAGCATATATGGTAAAATCTAGATTAAAATGTAGAGTTAAGTGCACACACCCATTAATCCAAGAGTTGGATTTTCACCATATAAACTGTGTTAATTCTAACATTTAAAGTAAGAAAAAATATCCATTAACTATATCTAACACTTGTAAGGTAAGTGCCTTACGGGCTCACCATAGACCGTGCTACTTGGAACTTTGTTCCAGGTAGCGAATCTTTAACAACAACAACAACAACTTTTAAGGTTACGCTTGGACTCTACCCTCTGTGGGGTACCATACAGGTACAAACTGGTTAGGTTAGGTAGGTTAGGTTTAGGTTAGGTTAGGTTAGGTTAGGTTAGGTTAGGTTAGGTTACATGTATGGTACCTGTTATTAAGGAGGTTTCTGTCCGATGAAAGAATACTCCCAAAAAACTAGAGCTATGAGGTTGTTCTCCGCCCATGGTTATAATTGTTATCAACAACTTCGTAGTGCTTCGGAGCTGCTCGTAAACTGTTCAATCAATGCAAACAAAGTCTCTGCGATTGAGGGAAGATGCACAGGTTTGGTAAATGGACACCTGAGTGCTTCATTAATCTTTGCCGTGCCTCTTAAATATCAGGTTCCATGCTATCATTATTTCTCCTGTGTATATTGCTGTCTGCAATAGGAACTGTATTGCAGACGTTATTCGAGGTGGCTTTACTACCAACGAACCCAAATTATCAATAACTACTAATTACTACGTAATTGTAATTACTATTACAAGAACTACTAATTACTGCGTACGTGTACCTTTTAACATATCTAAACCTCATTTTATTTTCCCTTCAGGTTGAAGACTGCTGCTCTCACCCGTAGTATCAGGTACGTTGTGATTATATCTCCTTTGGTAAGTTGTTCGTGTTGTTAAATTGATCTCCCTTAAATTGCCTCCATTCCTGATGTTTTTTTTTTTAATTTCGTTACGTATGAATTCTTGTTTTCGTTTGTGTATTTTTTTTTGTGTATTTTCGTTTCGGTATTAAAACTGTGGATAGAGGTGGCTTCTACGACTTCTTTTATTGCCTTGTACTTGCTGATCACCCATATTAACGTATATTTCTTTACATTTTATACTCAGCATTTCCAGTTTGCACTTGTTGGCCTGGTCCGCTTTGTCTCGCTTTATAGAGGCTACCCTTATCTACTTATCTATTTCCCCCCAGTATCTTACATATAGGGATCATATACCCTCTATTACTTTTTTAATCTCGAGCTGTAACATTTAGTTCACTCAGCATATCTTTGTGGCTAACATATTGGACGTGTTGACGCGTCCTCTCTGCCTCCTCGTATGTCCTCTAATATCATGAAGTTCACTGCTTTTTAATCTTCCTTGTAATTTCTATATTAAAGTTCTGGGAAGTGTCTGGTGGCAACCATCTGCTTGCGTGCATGATCTTGTGTGTCCTAGGAAACCGTCTCAGCCAAAAGTCTGCTGGGGACTTGCTTTGCGTGTATGCTTATTATTGAGACGGTGTGTCTCCTAGGAAACGCTCCCAGCCAACATGAATTCTGTGATTTCTTGAAGGTATGTCTCGGAGGGAGGGAAAAAGAGCTTTCTTGCTCTCACTCCGAAAACTGCATTGATTTGAAGGGGTCTGTGAAAGTATTGTTGGTGACTTGGGATTAAAGGAGGCTTTAGTCTCTGGTCCCCCCTCACCTACACGTGGGTACTCAGTCGGTCGTCAGCTCCTAGGCTCCTCCTTTCCGGCTGGTAGTCGAGAACTGCGATAACTTTTCCTGTGTTCCCGGCCAGACTTCCCCTTTGAACCTGTTCATGGTATTTATGGCGGCAGTATTTCACCTGAACATGTTCTTTTTGGTGACGACTCGAACGCTAGTGAAGATTTTCATATATAAATACAAAAAGAATAGGGGTGGTAGGAGAAGAAAATATTAAAGTGTTCAGCGAGAATCCACAAGGTTTTCACTGAATTCTCCTTATTTTCTTCTTCGAGGCTATGGGTCCCTACAATTGTACCAGAGGTGGTACCCCTCTGTGTGTGTGTGTATATATATATATATATATATATATATATATATATATATATATATATATATATATATATATATATATATATATATATGCGAACAAGCCTGAATGGTCCCCAGGACTATATGCGAATGAAAACTCACACCCCAGAAGTGACTCGAACCCATACTCCCAGGAGCAACGCAACTGGTATGTACAAGACGCCTTAAACCACTTGACCATCACGACCGGACTAATGAGGTGATAGCCGAAGCTATTTGAACCACCTCACCGCCGGCACTCGGATGGTTATCTTGGGCATAGCATTTTACCAAATCACCTCATTCTTTGGGGCACACGTGAGGAACACAAATGCGAACAAGCCTGAATGGTCCCCAGGACTATATGCGAATGAAAACTCACACCCCAGAAGTGACTCGAACCCATACTCCCAGGAGCAACGCAACTGGTATGTACAAGACGCCTTAAACCACTTGACCATCACGACCGGACTAATGAGGTGATAGCCGAAGATATTTGAACCACCTCACCGCCGGCACTCGGATGGTTATCTTGGGCATAGCATTTTACCAAATCACCTCATTCTTTGGGGCACACGTGAGGAACACAAATGCGAACAAGCCTGAATGGTCCCCAGGACTATATGCGAATGAAAACTCACACCCCAGAAGTGACTCGAACCCATACTCCCAGGAGCAACGCAACTGGTATGTACAAGACGCCTTAAACCACTTGACCATCACGACCGGACTAATGAGGTGATAGCCGAAGCTATTTGAACCACCTCACCGCCGGCACTCGGATGGTTATCTTGGGCATAGCATTTTACCAAATCACCTCATTCTTTGGGGCACACGTGAGGAACACAAATGCGAACAAGCCTGAATGGTCCCCAGGACTATATGCGAATGAAAACTCACACCCCAGAAGTGACTCGAACCCATACTCCCAGGAGCAACGCAACTGGTATGTACAAGACGCCTTAAACCACTTGACCATCACGACCGGACTAATGAGGTGATAGCCGAAGCTATTTGAACCACCTCACCGCCGGCACTCGGATGGTTATCTTGGGCATAGCATTTTACCAAATCACCTCATTCTTTGGGGCACACGTGAGGAACACAAATGCGTCCGGTCGTGATGGTCAAGTGGTTTAAGGCGTCTTGTACATACCAGTTGCGTTGCTCCTGGGAGTATGGGTTCGAGTCACTTCTGGGGTGTGAGTTTTCATTCGCATATAGTCCTGGGGACCATTCAGGCTTGTTCGCATTTGTGTTCCTCACGTGTGCCCCAAAGAATGAGGTGATTTGGTAAAATGCTATGCCCAAGATAACCATCCGAGTGCCGGCGGTGAGGTGGTTCAAATAGCTTCGGCTATCACCTCATTAGTCCGGTCGTGATGGTCAAGTGGTTTAAGGCGTCTTGTACATACCAGTTGCGTTGCTCCTGGGAGTATGGGTTCGAGTCACTTCTGGGGTGTGAGTTTTCATTCGCATATAGTCCTGGGGACCATTCAGGCTTGTTCGCATTTGTGTTCCTCACGTGTGCCCCAAAGAATGAGGTGATTTGGTAAAATGCTATGCCCAAGATAACCATCCGAGTGCCGGCGGTGAGGTGGTTCAAATAGCTTCGGCTATCACCTCATTAGTCCGGTCGTGATGGTCAAGTGGTTTAAGGCGTCTTGTACATACCAGTTGCGTTGCTCCTGGGAGTATGGGTTCGAGTCACTTCTGGGGTGTGAGTTTTCATTCGCATATAGTCCTGGGGACCATTCAGGCTTGTTCGCATTTGTGTTCCTCACGTGTGCCCCAAAGAATGAGGTGATTTGGTAAAATGCTATGCCCAAGATAACCATCCGAGTGCCGGCGGTGAGGTGGTTCAAATAGCTTCGGCTATCACCTCATTAGTCCGGTCGTGATGGTCAAGTGGTTTAAGGCGTCTTGTACATACCAGTTGCGTTGCTCCTGGGAGTATGGGTTCGAGTCACTTCTGGGGTGTGAGTTTTCATTCGCATATAGTCCTGGGGACCATTCAGGCTTGTTCGCATTTGTGTTCCTCACGTGTGCCCCAAAGAATGAGGTGATTTGGTAAAATGCTATGCCCAAGATAACCATCCGAGTGCCGGCGGTGAGGTGGTTCAAATAGCTTCGGCTATCACCTCATTAGTCCGGTCGTGATGGTCAAGTGGTTTAAGGCGTCTTGTACATACCAGTTGCGTTGCTCCTGGGAGTATGGGTTCGAGTCACTTCTGGGGTGTGAGTTTTCATTCATATATATATATATATATATATATATATATATATATATATATATATATATATATATATATATATTATATATAGTTACGGTGCCCTCTCCTATCTCTTTCGTTTGCCTGGTTTAAGAGTCATATCAACTCTCCCTACTAATTCTCTGAGGTACAGGGAAGTCTGTTGGTATATGTGGCGACCAGATCGGCCGCCAGTTAAGGGAGAAACTTACATTATAAGTTTGTAGGTAAGGGGAAAGAGGCGCCTTGATATAAAATGAAAGAGTATCCTCTACTGCAGATATAACGTTTTGGAAGGGACGCTAGCCGTTTGCGGATTGGGTGACTTGGGTCACGGGCGACCAATCAGAGCCCGCCGTGACGTCACCGAGTGCCCCCGGGCGGCGCCAACGTCAGAGTTGACCTGACTGTGGAGGCGAGAGGACGCACCTCGGTCAGCTCTCAAGGATTGGAGGCTCTACAGGCCTTTCTCAGTGGATTAGAGCTAGCCATCGCAGCCCACCTTATATATTGGAGACCCCGGGCTTCTGGGAAGCAAAAAGGAGCCAAGTTCATTGAGCAAAGGAGTGCCAAACTTGGAAATTGTCGGCGGCGACGCTGGACGTTGAGGGCCTGGAAGGTGTGGCGGGCAGGCATAGCTGTGACCGGGTCACATCCACTGAGGGCTTGGAGGGACGACACCGTTCCTAGGACAAGGAGCAACGCCTTGTGGAAGGGACGAGTGTGTAAATATAATGATTAGCTCAGCGCCCATTGGTGAACCAGGATTGGGATAGCTGAATCTCAGGGATTGGAACGGCGACGACGCGAAGGCTTCATGACACCCTAGGACCTACGGAACGTTCCTGGATCGTCAAGGATCGACTCAGGACGCGTGGGAACCTCACACCATCGTGAGCCAGGAATGTTAAGGTAAATCAAATTTCCCTCCCATTACCCCTTTGTGAGTAGGCTAGATAGGCCACAATATTCACTTATGTATGTGGAAAAAGGACATTAATACTTTAGTAGTAGAATAGGCTGCAGGGCAGCTTGTGTCCAGGACTGTTGGAGAGGACAGTGTGTGTGGACGGCAGGACAGTGAAGAAGAGATGCCGACGTGGTGAAGAGGCCCTTCTGTGAGTGTGACTCCTGTCTTTTCTGCCCAGTTGAAGGAGTGTTGGAGGTCGTGGAAGAAGAGTTGCTGACGATCTCCAGATTTATTATCCGTAATTTTATATTCATGTATTGCTCGTGATTGTATGTGTGATCATGTAGTTTGTGTCAGTAAATTCACACATTTTATTATTGTGTTTAAGTGTGCCTCCATTATAATAATTCTCTACGAGCATACACGAAGGTTATCATAGTACCACCTAGGGAACACCACGTTCTCTATGGAAGTTCTTATTGCCTGGAGAGTGGTAAAAACAGCACAGACTTATATAAAAGTGTACCCTTAGCCATCCGATCAGTATCAGTGCTGAATGGTGGCAACTAGTAACGTAGTGGCTAGAGAGAGGTAAAGCCACACAGACCTTCATGGGAGAGTACCCTGGGCTGACAGTTCAGTAGCAGATCTATGGGAGTAGCAACACTCAGTCAACAAACAGTATAGAGTATACCCACTGAGCTGCATCGCTGGGGTGCAGATATAATAACCCAGCTGGCGACCTTGTTAAGAAGAAGATAGAGAAGACAGGCGGGAAAGGAGTTCCTGCAACCTTTTTGTCTGGCAGGCAAGACTCAGGGAGGTTATTGTTATAAGGTAAGCCTGAGTCTTCCTTCACTCCTCCACGGGTCTAGGCCAATGCTGATAGCAGTTTCCCCGTGGTTGACTGAAGGGCTTCCAGGGTGAATCAGTGGCACCCCTTCAGTGGTGGAAGCAAAGACCTGCGGAGGTGGGCATTGCTGGTCCTCTCTGTGGGACCAAGGAGACCCCGGTGAATCCCGGGAGTCGGAGGGGCTGAGTATTCGGCCTTTGAGCCCCTAGCAGCCGAGTGCTAGCGGAGCCCCGGCCCACCCCCTGACAAGAACTGGCGACCTTGCCAGGATTCGAACCACAGTAGCCAAGACTGGAAACTTCGCCAGGAAGCGTGGATCAAGCTAGTGTTGCCAAGGTGTGTTGATCAAGCTACAGTGTTGCCAGGTGTGTTGATCAAGCTACAGTGTTGCCCAAAATTTCAAGACAGTGTTGCCAGGGTACTAATACAGTGTGGCCAGTGAATTCAGTGGTACTGTTACCCAACCAGCTAAGGGACTGAAACGGTGAAATTAGTACCTACTAACTTGTCTGTGCTGTCGTGTATGCTCGATGATATAGAGATGGAGGAGGACAAAGTAAAGAAATTTATTGACACAAGGGACGAGAGAATTTTGGAAGAGTGTACCAAGGCCCAGCTCCAACAAGTGGCAAACCACTTTGGGATCAGGTTGAGGACGACTAAGGTTGCGGAGCGAAGGATAGAGATCATGGCACAGCTCACAGCTCGAGAGGAGGCGACGGGAGAGGAGCCATCCAAGAAAGGCCATCTCAGGAGAGCCGTCCCAAGAAGAGCCGTCGCAAGGTGAACCGTCCCGACTGGAGCCACCCCAAGCGCCTACCAGTGTGGAGGGAATTCACAGTGAACATGGGAGCAGTGGAAGGTCCAGCTGTAGTAAGAGGAGCCTGCAACTGGAATAATGAAGATGCAACTGGAAGCCCAGCTCGACGAGAGGAAAGGAAGCGCAAATGCAGCGAGAGGAGCGAGACACGGCTGCAGCGAGAAGAGGAGAGAAAACAACTGCGACTGGAGGAGATAAAGGCAAAGAAAGAAGTCGAATTGCGTCGCTTGAGCGTGGTCTGCCCGCACTACCTGCACGGCGGGATGACTTCAAGGTAAGGGACGTGACTTACCTACGTTCGAACCACAAGAAGCTGAGGCGTTCTTCGAACACTTTGAACGGATAGCAACTCTGAAGGAGTGGCCAGAGATGATTGGGCTGCTCTGGTCCAGGGCAGGTTGACTGGTGAGGCCCGGAAGCCTACACATGCTGGACCTAGAAGAGTGTGCTAATTACGACGCAATTAAGAATGCGTGCTCCACTCATTCCGGCTGACTCCGGAGATGTACCGGAAGCGGTTCAGAGAGTGTACAAGAGCGTCGGGAAAGTCTTACGCCGAGACCGCCAGGGATATGGAACGGAAATTCCTACGATGGTTGAAGGCGGAGGAAGCGGAGTCGGCGGATGATATCAAACGACTGATAGTGATGGAGAAGTTTATGTCAGTGCTCCATCCTGAGTTGCGAGTAAGGGTGAGAGAAGCAGGTATTAAGGACCTAAAGGCTGCAGCGGACCGAGCCGACATGCTGGAGGAGGCACTACATCTCAGGAGGGGGGCCGCCCAGACACTCGCCTTACCCCAGGTCGGGAGGGAACTTTAGGAGTTCAGGGAGCGAGGACGGGTGGGGACTCTCCCAGAGTAGTGTAACCGATGAAGTAACCCCGGTTCAAGAGCTCAGGGACGCGGGAGGAAGCCCCAAGCTGTGAGCAGTGGACCTAGCTCGGGAGCGAGTGCTGCTGCCCGGAACCGACGACAGGGAGTCCTAGGAGCCCAGGAACCTCTACCGTTGTGCTACCAGGGTGACGGTAAGGGTCGCCCAGGAGAGGCGTCGTGTTTACACTGTGGGGACGAGGACACTTTGCAAGGGAGTGNCCCCCGCACCTCCCACAACACTAACAACGCCTCCCCCACCCCCCACAGCACTAACAACACCTCTCCCACCTCCCACAACACTAACAACGCCTCCCCACCGCCCACAGCAATAACAACGCCCTCCCACCGCCACACAGCACTAACAACGCCTCCCCACCGCCCACAGCACTAACAACGCCTCCCCCACCCCCCACAGCACTAACAACGCTCCCCCCCCCCCACACAGCACTAACAACGCCTCCCCCACCTCCCACAGCACTAACAACACCCCCCCCACCTCCCACAACACTAACAACGCCTCCCCCACCCCCCACAGCACTAACAACACCTCTCCCACCCCCCACAACACTACAACGCTCCCCCCCCACCGCCCACAGCACTAACAACGCCCCTCCCACCGCCCACAGCACTAACAACGCCTCCCCCACCGCCCACAGCACTAACAACGCCTCCCCACCGCCCACAGCACTAACAACGCCCCCCCCCACCTTCCACAGCACTAACAACGCCTCCCCCACCTCCCAGCACTACAACACACCTCCCCCACCTCCCACAGCACTAACAACGCCTCCCCCACCTCCCACAGCACTAACAACACCTCCCCCACCTCCCACAGCACTAACAACACCTCCCCCACCTCCCACAGCACTAACAACGCCTCCCCCACCTTCCACAGCACTAACAACGCCTCCCCCACCTCCCACAGCACTAACAACACCTCCCCCACCTCCCACAGCACTAACAACACCTCCCCCACCTCCCACAGCACTAACAACACCTCCCCCACTCCCACAGCACTAACAACGCCTCCCCCACCTCCCACAACACTAACAACACCTCCCCCACCTCCCACAGCACTAACAACGCCTCCCCCACCTCCCACAGCACTAACAACGCCTCCCCCACCGCCCACAGCACTAACAACGCCTCCCCCACCTCCCACAGCACTAACAACGCCTCCCCCACCTCCCACAGCACTAACAACGCCCCTCCCACCTCCCACAGCACGCAGCAAACTCGGTTCCCCCCTCAGGGATGAGCCGCCACTTAACTAACAGGGAAACTGTGTCAATCAGATGTGAGCTTGTGGAATATTCATGCAAGGGACGGAGGACGTTGTGTTATTGTTTGGCGGTGTGAGGCTAGGGTTAGTGTGGCGGTTAGTGGGGGACCGCAGCGGAGGCTCCTGTTGTAGCCTCTCCACCACTTACGACTACACTTACGACTCCACTGATGTCTCCACTTACGGCTACACTTACGACTCCACTTACGTCTCCACTTACGGCTACACTTATGACTCCACTTACGTCTCCACTTACAACTACACTTACGACTCCACTTACGTCTCCACTTACGGCTACACTTACGACTCCACTTACGTCTCCACTTACGTCTCCACTTACGACTACACTTACGACTCCACTTACGTGTCCACTACGTCTCCACTTACGTCTCCACTTACGTCTCCACTTACGACTACACTTATGACTCCACTTACGTCTCCACTTACGTCTCCACTTACGACTACACTTATGACTCCACTTACGTCTCCACTTACAACTACACTTACGACTCCACTTACGTCTCCACTTACGACTACACTTACGACTCCACTTACGTCTCCACTTACAACTACACTTACGACTCCACTGACGTCTCCACTTACGACTCCACTTACGACTCCACTTACGACTCCACTTACGTCTCCACTTACGACTCCACTGACGTCTCCACTTACGACTCCACTTACGTCTCCACTTAAGACTACACTTACGACTCCACTTACGTCTCCACTTATGACTCCACTGACGTCTCCACTAACGTCTCCACTTACGACTCCACTCACGACTCCACTTACGACTCCACTGACGTCTCCATTTACGACTCCATGACGTCTCCACTAACGTCTCTACTTACGACTACACTTACGTCTTTCCACGATCATATCAGCCTTGTTTTTATTAAACACTTGACGAGCTTTGAACTCCACAACCCGAGGTTATTATTGGTGCTAACAACCTCGTTGGCGGGGGCTTATAAGCTGTTTACTAACTGGCAACAACAAACGCCGCCATAAGAGGATATGGACAGGTTTCGTCAGCAATGTAATTCCTGGCCTAAGTTTTATCTGCATTGTCTCTGCACGATTAGGGGCCCTGGCAGCTGAGTGGACAGCACTCTGGATTCGTCGTCCTAGGCCTCCGTTTCGATCCCGGTGGAGGCGGAAACAAATGGAGGCCTGTAGAAGACCGGGCCGCGGGGACGCTAAGCCCCCGAAATCATCTCAAGATAACCTCAAGATAACGATGACTATAGTCTTTAGGGTCGGGCTAAGTTAATTTCTTGGAGATCAGAGGGTCCGGCTGTGTTGAGGGTGATGGCCGCTGCCCACACGTCCTCCTCGTCCTCCCCGGCCTCTCCACGGTGCTGGTCCGCCTCGC
>WNGS01001312.1:63480945-63493310 GCA_020271785.1 Procambarus virginalis | reverse complement strand
CTCTCTCTCTCTCTCTCCTTTCTCTCTCTCTCCTCAATTTCATATCTATATCCATATCTTTTTTCTCAATGCTTGATCAATACTGTTTGACTGTCTTTCTTCCTCCTTTTCTCTGTCTTATGTTTATCCTTTTTCATTTGTCTGCATCTTATTTTTCCTTGAGCTCTCCCAAGTCTCCATCTCTATCTCCGGCATTTCTTCTTCTATCTCTCTGTCCCTCTCTATATCGACAAACTCCAAAACAGAGAGAAAATCAAGCAAAAACACCAAGAGAGTCTTAACTCTACAGGAACGAAATGCTCTATTCCCCTCAGACACGGAGGGACAGAAGCCCTCCTCTCTACCAGGTCTACCTACATGACAACAAAATATTAGCATAAACAATGCAAACTAGAAACAAAGCCCAACTAAGTAATATGAAAACTTAAGAACAACCTACGAAGACATCTGAAATTATTTAGTATCCTCAACTCACATTGTGTGAGTTAGGTGAGCATTATTTGTCAGAGAGATTCTGTTCTTAAAGAGATTCTTCCATTTTGTTCCCCGGAGGGTAACCTTGTGTTTAAGGGTTGATAAAGGTTAATCTCCTTCCTCGACGGTCTGTTGATTTGAGACAGCTGGTAGGTACTCCCAGCTGTGTCTGGATACAAGTTACAGGATTAGACAACCCAGCGGGTTTTCTGTGTATTGTGGAGTGTTGTGTATGTCGCTATATTGGTAAGTTCTCTCACTGGATGAAGTGTTGTGTATGTCGCTATATTGGTGAGTTCTCTCACTGGATGAGGTGTTGTTATGTCGCTATATTGGTTGAGTCCTCTCACTGGATGAGGTGTTGTGTATGTCGCTATATTGGTGAGTTCTCTCACTGGATGAGGTGTTGTGTATGTCGCTATATTGTAAGTTCTCTCACTGGATGAATGATGCTGTCCAGTCATTTCGCCCTTCAGGGAAAAATAAATTAGATGAAACAAACAAATCTCCCCCGTCTCAAAAAAAAAATTAACCAAGTACTACTTTACAATATTAAGATATAAAGAGAAAAGGAAAAGAATAACACAGAATCAACAAATAAAAATCCAACACATGTCACTAATAAGATTACGCTTCATTAGAAAACAAACAAGTAATTACCTCCTCTACGCATGTATCCCAATCCTTGAACCGCAAGCAAATTCGAAAATAGACGAATCCTGTAAACGTCTAAGGATCAGAAAGCTCTTTTTCATTTGATCAAAAAATAATTATTTCTCAAATACTATTTCGCTGTGAGAACATGTTGCAAATATGAGTCAGCTGATGGATTGTTGCAAACGTGTCAAGTGAGGCAGGAACGGTAGCTGATGGAATGTTGCAAATGAGTTAGATGGGAGAGAATCGATCACTGATGCTAATGATGATCGATCACTGATCACTGATGATAACTGATGTCCACAAAACACACACACACAAATCAATACCTGCAGGCTGAACGTCTTGTGTTCTAATACACAAATTCTGGATCTGAACGGAGAAGGCTCAAGTGCTCACCTTAAGAACACTATAGCACAGTGGTCTACGCCCTTGGCTCTCAACTGAAGGACCCGTGTTCAATCCCTGGTCAAGACAAAAAAATTTTTAGGCATGTTACCTTTTACCTTAAAAGTTAGGTAACTGTTGTGGCTTGTATCCTGGGCAAGGTCAGTAGTTGGCTTATGGGTCTTGGATAAGCTTATGAACAAGCTTCACGTTCCCCAACAACGGCCATTATAAACAGACGGCTTAATTCTCCATTTGTAAACAGTGCTTTAATTCAATGTCAAGCTTCGTTGCGTCGAGGATTGAGATAAGTCGTCTTGGGCTGGCCCTTTACCATGGTAAGAGGTTGGTAAAAGGTTGAGAGGAGGAAGCACGAGACATCTGAGAGTGTGCTGAATACGCACCATGTGAAAGACCTTTAGATTCAATTAGAGTTTTACAAACGAGGCTCTTAAGAAAGTGCAAGAGGCGTCTTAATGTTACAAATTTCTTTGCGTTGTTCGCCAGATTTGCAACGAGTTTTTTAAGGCTTTGTCCCTCAGGATTTCTTTTTCTATTTATCTTTGTCTCTCAGTCTCTATCTCTATCTCTGTGCTAGTCTACAAGGTTGTCTGGGGGGGGGGAATGACCTCAATAACTGAAGGACAAAGGCCTCAGAAGATCAGACAGAACCTAATCCTCGGACTCTCGTTTCTCCCGAAGAAAGTTAATGAATTTGGCGGATCATACAGTTATATATAAAAGGATATAAGAGTTGGGTGCTTGTGGAGGCTGGGAAGTGATGCTCCGGCCTTCAGAGAATAGCCACTTGTGATGTCTCTTGCAAGATAAATTATCCAACGCGTTTAATACTCTTTATGGGATCTGAAAATGCCTGAAGTATGTCGTATATTTTTGCTGGGAGTGAGGAGGGAAGGGGTGGTTGAAGGTGTATTTGTGGGAGGGGGTAAAATAGATTTATATATATATTATGGATGGGGGCGGGGTTGTGGTAGTTGAAAGTGTATTAAAGGGGTGTTGGTGGTGGTTGAGATGTATTTGTGGTGGGTTGGGGGTTGCCAGTGGTGTGTTATTGGGTGATGGATGAATGTGGTGGTGATGGTAGTGGATGACGAGCGTGGTAGCAGTGGTAATGATTGTGTGTTTTGGCGTTGCTGTTATTGCAGAGGTTATATGTGTGGTCCAGTTATGGTAGGGGGGGGGCGGGGTTGTAGTTGCAGTGACTGTGGTGATGACAATGGTTATCTTGAGATGATTTCGGGGCTTTTTTAGTGTCCCCGCGGCCCGGTCCTCGACCAGGCCTCCACCCCCAGGAAGCAGCCCGTGACAGCTGACTAACAACCAGGTACCTATTTTACTGCTAGGTAACAGGGGCATAGGGTGAAAGAAACTCTGCCCATTGTTTCTCGCCGGCGCCTGGGATCGAACCCAGGACCAGAGGATCACAAGTCCAGCGTGCTGTCCGCTCGGCCGACCGGCTCCCTGGTGGTGGTGGTTGCTGCAGAGATTGTGAAGATGGTGGTTGTAGTGATTGTGGTGATGGCAGAGATTGTGATGAAGATAATTGCAGTGATGACTGCAATGAAAAAGTTCAGTATACACACACACACATACCTATACCACACATACCTGTACCCCACATACCTATATTCGCTGAGATAACATGTTCTGATGTACAGACGGATAACACCACGTACAAAATACAACAACTCATGATAATATTAATCAAATATACACAAGGAAATGACAATAGTTTGACATATGGATGAGAAAATGATAGTAGTAGTACTGCTACGGGATTCGAAGCCGCGCATCTGGAGCACACCAGAACGCTGGTATGAATCCCCGTACGGTTCCAATAATTTTCCTAATAATATAATTATTTCAAACTTTATTTCAATAATATTAATGAATACAATGATAAATACTGTAAGTAGGCAAATCTAAAAGAATAACGCTTTGTGACTATCATTCAAATAATTAAAAATGCTAGTAACATTACCTCTTTTTAGTCATTTGTTCAGAAACTCATTTCCATTAATTATAAACATGAAAAAGCTTGTGCATAAAACAAAACAAAAATACATGAAGATATCGTAATTGATCCTGCGTATTTTTCTCCGGATAACTTCGCGACTGTGAATCAATGAAAAGAATGTGCCATTATTTTACCAGAGGAGACATTCGCTCTGAGATATTCCAAAGTCAAGACTCCCTCCTGTCAAGGATAGCAAAGATATGCGAAAATACTCCACTGGAAGCACTCGAGAGGAATGTAAAATCCAGGCAGGGAACTTGCAAAATATTTCGAATTATAAGTCCCCTTCTGTAAGATACATGTGCCAGATACTGTCACTGTAGACTGAAATTGGAATTCTCGAAATCATGGTATTGTCATGGTCAATGGTGAGCCTCGGACAACCATTGAGCCAGGTGGTTGGTTGATTGTATGGTGAGCCAGGTTGGTTGGTTGGTTGAGCCAGATACAATCGACCAGGTGTTATGGTTGATTGTATATGTCTCTTTTAAGACAACCATCTGACGAGATAGGGATGTTAATTCTTCGTCATAAATCCTGTAATCCTTCATATAGCATCACGTGTATCGCCTACTTCATTACCCTTGTCTCTGTCCTCCCTATCTTGATCCTATGGCTGGACCACCTACTCGTGGGTGTGCGAGTATTCACCTATTCGTATTAACATATTTGTTATTGCAGGATCGAGCTGTTAATACTGGGACCCCGCTGTTCCAACTGCCAGTTATATAATGCAATATAAAAAGAATGTGTATATACTATTTGTGCCTGCAGAATCGAGCTATTAGCTCTTGAGGCCCGCCTCTCTTGACGATCTATTTTGTCCTCTATTATGTCTATTACATATATTTTTATCTCTAAAACACACACACACACATACACACACACCTAGGAAGCAGCCCGAAACAGTTGTCTAGCTCCCCAGGTACCTAATTTTCTGATAGGTAACAGGGGGATCAGGATGAAAGAAACTGTGCCCGTTTGTCTCTGCCTTGTCAGGGAATCGAACCCAGGCCACGGGATAACGAGTCCCGCGCACTGTCCACTCAGCTACCAGACCACTCACACATACTGTGTGCGCGTCTGTGTGTATTCACCTATTATTCACCTAGTTGTGTTTGCGGGGGTTGAGCTCTGCTCTTTCGGCCCGCCTCTCAACTGTTTACTAACTACAATTTTTTTTTCTCCACACCACACACACACACACACCAGGAAGCAGCCCGTGACAGCTGACTAACTCCAAGGTACCTATTTACTGCTAGGTAACAGAGGCATTCAGGGTGAAAGAAACTTTGCCCATTTATTTCTGCCTGGTGCGGGAATCGAACCCGCGCCACAGAATTACATGTCCTGTGCGCTATCCACCAGGCTACCAGGCCCCCAAGGAGGCCTTGGGGGCTGGTGTGTGTGTGTGTGTGTGTGTGTGTGTGTGTGTGTGTGTGTGTGTGTGTGTGTGTGTGTGTGTGTGTGTGTGTGTGTGTGTGTGCCTGCGTGGGTGGAAGCGTGCATGTCTGTGCGTTCGTGCTTGTGTGTACTCACCTAGTTGTATTTGGAAAGGATGAGCTATGGCTCTTGGTCCTGCCTTTCATCCCTTAAGCGACTGGTGTACAGGCTCGAGATGCCCAACCGACGGTAGATTATGTTAGGTGTTCCTTCCAACCCTTTAGTACCTCTGCTGATGCCCACCCGGACAACATCATGGTGGCGATACTTCAATCGGAAACTTGAGTATCCAAGATGACAATGGAAAATACAATTTCAAATTGATGTATTGTATCCTACAGTAAATTGAAATAATTAATGTATTGGTGTCACGATACAGTAAGGTGTTTGTGTATTCTTTAACAGGTGACATGGATGAAGCGAGAGGATGACCAGCTGCTGACCGTAGGACCGCAGGTGTATGCTGCGGAGAACCGCTTCACCGCCACCCATTCCCATCACAGCAAGGTCAGTCCCCTTTGTACTGTGCCACAGCAAGGCCCTTTGTCTCGGGCCAACAGCAAAGTCCTTTGTCTTGGGCCACAGCAAGGCCCTTTGTCTCTGGTCACAGCAAAGCCCTTTGTCTCTGGTCACAGCAAGGCCCTTTGTCTCGGGCCACAGCAAAGCCCTTTGTCTCTGGTCACAGCAAGACTCTTTGTCTCGGGCCAACAGCAAAGCCCTTTGTCTCGGGCCACAGCAAGACCCTTTGTTCTCGGGCCACAGCAAGACCGTCCCCATTTCAAGTACCACAGTAAGTTTAATCCACCTTTTATTGTACCATAGGAAGGTCTGTCTCCCTATTCAACCATTGTACTATATCAAGGTCAGGCACCCTTGTTATCGTTTCACTACAGCAAGGCTCGCTGGCATCCTTGTACCATTGAAGGATCAGTCCTTTAGTTATCATTGTCCAATAACAAGGTCAATCCCTTTGTTATCTTGCACTATAGCAAGGGTCAAATAGCTACACACATAACAGTCAATACCTCCTCCCCCAACAGTCAATACCTCCACCACACCAGCAATACCTTCCCCACAACAGTCAATGCCTTCCCCACAACAGTCAATGCCTTCCCCACAACAGTCAATACCTTCCCCACAACAGTCAATACCTTCCCCACAACAGTCAATGCCTTCCCCACAACAGTCAATACCTCCCACACAACAGTCAATACTCTCCACCACAACAGTCAATACCTCTCCCACAACAGTCAATACCTCCCCACAACAGTCAATACCTCCCCACAACAGTCAATACCTCCCCACAACAGTCAATACTCCACCACAAAAAAGTCAATACAACCCCCCACAACAGTCAATACTCCCCCACAACAGTCAATAACTCCACCACAACAGTCAATACCTCCCCCCACAACAGTCAATACCTCCACCACAACAGTCAATACCTTCACCCACAACAGTCAATACCTCCCCACAACAGTCAATACCTCCCCACAACAGTCAATACCTCCCCCACAACACAAACCACACAACAGTCAATACCTCCCCACAACAGTCAATACCTCCCACACAACAGTCAATACCTCCACCCAAACAGTCAATACCTCCACCACAACAGTCAATACCTCCCACCACAACAGTCAATACCTTCCCCACAACAGTCAATACCTCCACCACAACAGTCAATACCTCCACCACAACCGAGTCAATACCTCCCCCACAACAGTCAATACCTCCCCCCACAACAGTCAATACCTCCACCACAACAGTCAATATCTCATTCCTACACAACAGTCAATATCTCACCACACAACAGTCATACCTCCACCACAACAGTCCAATACCTTCCCCACAACAGTCAATACCTCCCACACAACAGTCAATACCTCCACCACAACAGTCAATACCTCCCCACAACAGTCAATACCTTCCCCACAACAGTCAATACTGCCTCCCCCACAACAGTCAATACCTCCGCCTCCCCCACAACAGTCAATACCTCACCACAACAGAACAGTCAATACCTCACCCACAACAGTCAATACCTCCACCCACAACAGTCAATACCTCCACCACAACAGTCAATACCCCCCCCACAACAATCAATACCTCCCCCACAACAGTCAATACCTCCCCCACAACAGTAGCAATAATACCTCCCCCACAACAGTCAATACCTCCACCACAACAGTCAATAGCTCCCCCACAACAGTCAATACCTCCACCACAACAGTCAATACCTCCCACCCACAACAGTCAATACCCCCACCACAACAGTCAATACCCCCCCACAACAGTCAATACCTCCACCACAACAATCAATACCCCCCCCACAAACAGTCAATACCTCCCCCACAACAATCAATACAATACTCCCTTAACGTGAAGGCCAGGAGGCGCGCCCTATAAATCCCATGGATTCGATCCCTTGTACCGACAACTCCTGCTCTCTGCTTCATTCCCCCTCCACCACACAGGAGGATCTGAAAGGATTCAAGACTCATTTCTAAGAGTCTTAAAACTCTCATTACTCCGTTTCTTTGTTGTGCACTAGAATTAAACCCTCTTGTTCCTCTCAGAACTTGAGAATGTCATAAAATTATGATGTACACGCTAACGATTCATATTTGCCGAGCACCTCATTTCAAAAAGCATTCAAAATGCTCAGTAGTTTCATTTCCAAATATATTGTTCCATGATAACACAATGAAAGGTTGCCCAAAAATGCACTGGTGATTAACTGGGGACTGGCGAGAGGTCATTTTGAATAACCTAATTGGGCGTGAGGGAGAGAGAGAACTGGGGTGGGCGGTGCGTGGCTCTTCTTGGTGGAATACAGGGAACGGCGGATCAGGCTACGGGCGCCGGCACTGCAGAAGTTACATGGATTTGATTGGTTGGCCTCTTTTTAACCGTAATAATTTCAGTTTTAACAACGTGCGAAATGCTTCTTCAGAGAACATAAGACATAATTATATATAAAATCATAGAAATATTCTGATGATAAGAATTTTACTGCTGATGAGGCGGAAAATTTCTTAGAAGGGGGAAATTACAAAATGATAAGATGTTTACACCAAAAAAAAAAAAAAAAAACACACGAATTCAAAGTAAATGTATATAATCTCATTTAATATAAGATGCTGTAAATTAATTACAATATGCAGATCTATTTAAGATTATATTTGAATAAGTAAATCTTTATATAAATGAGAAGTTTTTAGTGGTAGAATACGAAGGTTATTTAAAAATTCTGACGGTCATTTTTTTGTATATTGGTGTGTTGATTTTTTAATTGTGTGCTGTGTGGGAAAATATTCAGTTATTCTGACGTTTTTTTTGTTACTAAAAATTCGTTAAAACAGTGTTTTGTATTTGTCAGACTGGAGTAAGTCTATGTCGGTCTGTGCGTGTGTTTTTGTCATGTATTTTGTTACGTGTTTAATTCCACGTCAACAATGTTCCTGCATCCACTTTTTTTAGGCACTCTCTCTCATCTCTCTCTCTGCATCTCTGCGAGTCTCTCAGCTCCTCGGTCATGGCTCTCTCTCGTTATCTCTCGATCGTTCTCCGTTCCATCTCTCCAATCTCTCTCTCATTCTCTCTCTGGTCCTCGGCTTCCATACTTCACCTCTTCCTCATCTTTCGTGACAATTGAGCTTTCAGCCACAAAATTTCAGCTTTGTTATCCAAGGGCTAATAGATAAAATTATCCAGTCTCTTGCATAAAATTATCCAGTCCTCTTGCATAAAAGTTATCCGTCTCTTGCATAAAATTATCCAGTTCCTTGCATAGATTATCCTAGTAGGCTGGACACTGGATGTTTATCCAAGCTGACAGAGCAGACATACTCTATCTAAGACCCCGACGGTGTCTTGTGGCCACAGGCGTGGGGAGCTGTGGGCTGAAGGACATTCAATTATCTAGCACGCAGGTCACTACGAGTGTCAGCCTAGAACCACTCACCCTCCAGTTACTTTCTTTCATTCACTCTCAAAGTCACCGTGAGTAGAATCCACTACTTTCTCTCCAGGTAGTGAACGAGGAAAAGCAGGTACGAAAGGTGACATTCATCAAACTTGTTGTACGATGTCATCAGCCCTCTGAACTGACTCCAGATTCTTGTATGTCGGCGGTTAGGTTAGGTTAGGTTATGTCCGGTTGTGCATTGAGGTGACCACAATAGTGTTAGGTGTAGGTTAGGTTAGGATTTGTCCGCGGTGTGCATTGGGTGACCTAAACAATAGTTAGGTTATGGTTATGTCCGGTTGTGCCATTCGAGGTGACCACAATAGGTTAGGTTGACGGTTACGTTAGCCGTCCCGGTTGTGCATTGAAGGTGACCACAATAGCAGCAGGGTAGTGAGAGATGGGGGCGGAGGGGTCGCGGTCCTGATGTATGAGGAGGGGGGAGCCTCACCTGTGCTGTGCTACACTGGACACTGCAAGCGATGATCATTGCAAGTTTAGGCCTGAGACATGCTTTCGTTATCGTTGCAATTCAGCATTTGTTGCAACTTTTTTTTTTTTAGGCATTTAAGCAGCCTTTGTTCTGTATGATTGTGTATGATTTTGTTCTTTGGCCGGTGTGTTCTATGTGATGTCGTTGACAACCCCCCCCCCGGTGTGATGAGCGTATATACATTAATTCATTAAGCTATAAATAGACATTAGTTATTGTATTGTACAATATTGGTATTTTAAATATTTCCGCTGGGTCCCCCCCATGTAAATACATCTAGAATAGGCAGATACTTAATTTCCAATTTGCCGGCATACACTACGGGTCACCATACCATAGCGCGTGCTCTTGGGAAACTTCTTTGTTCCAGGAAGCGAATCTTTTAACAACAACAACAGTTTACCGGCAACTCATTCATATATATATCATATGCCTACGCTTTATATAGTCGGAACCATCATCCCATTGTATTATGTCCGCGGTATCTCTGCCTTTCAGCAAATAAGACGAAGTCAGTTACTACATTAGACTTTAAAGTCGTACGCTGTGCTTGGCCTTAGTAAACACGGTAATCCAATTACATTATGAGAACAGGCGCAAGAATAATAAAGCATAAGTCTTTGCATGTGGTGTGGGATTTGGAGGTTGATTCACTAGCTTGAGTACGTCTATTGCGCACAGGTCGTGGTAACGCAAGCACACATCGTACGAGGGGCAAACGCTTGGTCGTTATACGTGTGTTGCTTATAAACACAAACAAATTTAGTGAAGCTAATCTTTATTGGCTTATTAGTCTTTACTGTAAGTTCAGCCACGATTGTTTGCTCAAAGTAGTTCTCTAAAAGCATGTTTGATGGGCCGTTTATTTGGTAGTGGAAGTTAATGGAAAAGTAGTGAAGTTAATGGATGTATCTTATGAGATAATGAAGTGATTTCTATGTCTGTGACTGTCTTGAAATATGCGCTGAATATTGTCCCATGTGCTCGGTTGATGAAGCTGATTGTGTTGTGGCTGAAGCTGCATATCAATATAGCTTATGGTAAGTAGTCATATTGTAATTCAGAAGCTAATAAAATTGCTTTATCTTCAAAAACTAAGACGGTTAGGTTAGGTTGGTTATTCTATTCAGGCTTTGTTCAGGTAAACGTCTAATAATACTTCACAATATATTATGAGCAGTACGATTTAATACTAAGTGTAAATAAGTACAATTCCTGGACATGCTCGTGGGCCATACCATTAAGTGCCCACATTTTGGGGCTGATTACCGATCCCTACCTGTACCTTCGTGGCCATTTGTGGACGCAGCCGGGCTGGACATGAGTGCACTGTTTAGTGCATATGTGGGGCGAGTATTGCCTTGCTGGCTAGTTGCATTGTTAGTTGCAGAAAATGGGCGGGTAAACTGAGTGCCTCAGTAATGGTTAATATCTGAATATTTCTGAATATCCAGCTGCTGGATGAGTAGTACCCGCGCAGCTGTGTGTAGTGGAGTTAAGTGTACGTCTGGTGCCTTTACCAGCGGAAACTGAGACCCGGATAATAAAATCTTTGGAGCAGGACTGAGGATCGAATCCAGCTGGCTCCCGGTGTCATCTTAAACTCCTGTCTGTGTAACAACTTCAGCATTGTGCGGGGGTGGTGGTCCATAGTGCGTGCACCTGTCTCTCCAAGACTTTCTTTATAGTATATATGTATTGTACCTAGTAGCCCAGAACGTCGTACTCGGCGCTACTAACCAATCAGCCGCGATTTTTCTACCTAACTAAGTCCAAGTTTTCCCCTGAATTTAATATATTTTGCCATAGATTTTATCTCTTATGAATGGTAAATCTGGCTATTTTAAATATGTATAGCGTTAATTTGTTATATTTGAGTTAAACACTACGTAGATATATGGACCTGGAACCTACAACCAACCTTACATAACCTAAACCTAGAAGCTAACACAAACTTAAGTCAATAATTTATGTTCCGAATATAATATAATAAATGATTAAATTTACTAATTGGAAACAGTCATTAAAAATAAAAAAAAATCACATCGGCCTATAGGCAAATCGGACCCTTGCATAGCAGGCCACGAAGTGCATTCTGGCTACTAGGTACGACATATCTTATATATATACAATATATACTATATATATCTATATACTATTATATAGATATATATGTGGTGGGTGTGTGTCTGTGTGTGGGTATGCTTGTGTGGTGTGTGTGTGTATGTGGTGTGTGTGTGTGTGTGTGTGTGTGTGTGTGTGGGTATTACACGTCTCGCGATTGTGTGAAACAAATACTACACTTTAACATACACACATGACTTGTTTCCACAGGTAGTTCTTCGTCGACCGATATATAAATGATTACGTAACCCACGTCTTCCAGTCCTAAATATCCAGAATTCATATACATGGTGGAAGGTGCAATGTTTACATAAAGTCCAATGTACACCTGATGTTTACACGATGTGAGTACAAACACAGGGATCCACTATGTACGCTGAGCAGAACAACCAGTAGTCACATACTTAGAACTTCATTATGTCCTATACTAGCAACTATTTGCACTCTGCAAGATCGGAGCACTGGCTCTTGGACCCCGCCTATTCACTTCAAGCCATCGTATGTTCTATAGTCAATGAGTCATTCGTCCCATTCTCCATATAACTATGCCTACGTTTTCAAAAAATATGAAACACTGTTGTCGTGTAGTTCACCAGCTTGTGCTTGCGGGGGTTTGAGACAGCTGCTCGTTCCTTCGGCCCGCCTCATCAACTGTCAATCAACTGTACTAACTACTAACTATTTTTATCCTCCCCCCCCCCCCCCCCCCCCACACCCACCTGGGATAGCAGGCTCCGGTTAATGCCAGCTTGTACCATAACTCCCAGGGTATCTGCTTA
>WNGS01001312.1:63405485-63432892 GCA_020271785.1 Procambarus virginalis | reverse complement strand
CCGCGGCCCGGTCATCGACCAGGCCTCCTAGGGCTCTGTCCTCTTCACGATCGTCGGTGCCTGTGATATTGTCGTATCAGGTGTACCCCACTTATCTAGATTCTTGACCAGTCATGCATATTTCACATACTTCAGCCACGTTATTGTGACTCATCGCCTGCAAATGTCTAGCTTTTTCCTTGCATGTTCAGTATATATTCCCCTGCTCATTCCATTCAGAACAAAATAGAAGGCAATGCGCAAGCGGGTTTTGTTGTGGAGAGAGAGGTCGGACTCTGGCAAATGTTGTGGGGAGGTTTTGTGAAGAATCTCAGCCTCCCTGAGTGAGCAGCTCCAGCTGCGACCGTCCTGCGGGGTCGCGTTTATGGCTCAATTCATCACTGTAAGCAGGAAATGTCTGGAGGTGGGAGAGTGGTGCGAGACGGGAATGTAGAGAGGTGTAGATGACGTGACCGGTTGGATTGACAGGGAGAGTATAGTGAGGAAGTGGACAGACGAGTGTGGAGTGACGGGTGTGGAGTGACGAGTGTGGAGTGACGAGTGTGGAGTGACGGGTGTGGAGTGACGGGTGTGGAGTGTACCTTGAGTAATGGAGGATGAAGACATGTGTGTGTGCAGTAGAGCATATAATGGATGAGTGAAATGAGCCATAGAGGAAGAGGAAGGATAAGTGGATCACAGAGGTATGGAGAAAAACACGGGAGTTGATGAGCGGATGGGAAGGGAACTATCAAGGGAAAGCTCCAAGCCATTATGATTATGCAGCACTGGGAAGGGGTCAGGATAAAGATTTGGGATGGGACGGGGGGAAGGAATGGCGCCCAACCACTTGGACGTTTGGGGATTGAACGCTGACCTGCATGAAGCGAGACCGTCCAGCCCAAGAGTTATCTACAAGTGTACACACATGATTGAAGTACACACACACACACACACACACACACACACACACAACACACACACACACACACACACACACACACACAAGCAGGAGGAGTGGAGGAAGTACAGAAGACAAAGGACAGAGGACAACAGGATTAGATGTAACAGAGCTAGGAACGATTACATTAACATAAGACGAACATCGGAAAGAAATGACGAGAATGATATTGCAATCAAGGCGAAAAAAACAACCTAAACTACTACATAGCCATATAAGAAGGAAGATGTCGGTAAATGACCAAGTGACAAGACTGAGGAAACCAGAGGGGACATATACAGAAAGTGACAAGGAAATCTGCGAGTACTGAATGCCAGTTTCCATGGAGTGTTCACAACCGAGCCTGAGTGGCTCCCATTGTAAGAAGAGATTACCCTAGACGAAAGACTATCAGATATAGAAGTGACAGCAGAGGAGGTACTGGAACAGCTGACAGTTGCATCCCTTACTAGATGCAACTAAAGTGGTTGGACCAGACAAAGTATCACCGTGAATACTAAAAGAGACAGCGCAGGCCCTCAGCGTGCCTCTGGCAATAATCTTTAATGAGTCACTTATGTCGGGAGAATTACCCCACTTGCTGGAAGAAGGCAAATGTCGTACCGATTTTCAAGAAAGGAGATAGGGAGGAGGCACTCAATTACAGACCTGTATCACTGACAAGCATCCTCTGCAAAATACTCAAAAGAATAATTAGGCTAAGACTTGTTGCACACCTGGAGAGCATTAGGTTTGTAAACGAACGCCAACATGGGTTCTGGACAGGGAAATCGTGCCTAACAAACCTTGTGGAATTCTATGATAAAATAACAAGGATAAGGCAGGACAGAGAAGGCTGGGCAGACGGCATATTTCTAGACTGTTAGAAGGCCTTTGATACAGTACTGCACATGAGACTGCTATACACTATATAAACTTGATAGGCAGGCAGGAGTAAGCGGAAAGGCCCCTAGCATGGGTGAGGAATTACCTAACAGGAAGGAGCCAGAGAGTAATGGTAATGGGCGAGAAGTCGGACTGGCGAACAGTAACTTGTGGAGTACCTCAAGGATCGGTGCTGGGACCAATCCTGTGTGTAAATGTAAATGATATGTTTACAGGAGTGGAATCCTACATGTCAGTGTTTACGGATGACGCAAAATTAATGAGAAGGGTTGTGACAGATGAGGATTGTAGGATTCTCCAAGAGGACCTGGACAGGTTGCAGAGATGGTCAGAGAAATGGCTACTGGAGTTCAACACGAGTAAATGTAGAGTTATGGAAATTGGATCAGGTGATAGGCGGCCAAAGAGACAGTACACAATGAAAGGGAACTGCCTACCTGTAACGATTCGAGAAAGAGACCTGGGTGTGGACGTAACACCTAACCTAACTCCTGAGGAGTTAGGTTAGGTGTTACGTTACGTTATCCTATATATAAATAGGATAACGACAGTAGTGTAATCTGCACTGGCGAAAGTGAGAACTTCGTTCAGAAACCTAAGTGAGGAGGCTTTTAGGGCACTGTACACTGCCTACGTGAGACCAGTCTTAAAGTATGCCGCCCCATCATGGAGTCCCCACCTGAAGAAACACATAAGGAAACTGGAAAAGGTTCAAAAGTTTGCGACGAGGCTCGTCCCAGAGTTACGAGGGATGGGGTATGAAGAGCGCCTGAAAGAACTGAACCTTACGACACTAGAAAGAAGAAGGGAGAGGGGGACATGATAGGAACGTATAAAATACTCAGAGGGATTGACAGAGTGGACATAGACGAAATGTTCACACGGAATAGTAACAGAACGAGGGGACATGGATGGAAGTTGGAAATTCAGATGAGTCACAGAGATGTTAGGAAGTTTTCTTTTAGCTTGATAGTGGAAAAATGGAATGCACTTAAGGAACAGGTTGTGGAAGCAAACTCTATTCATAATTGTAAAACTAGATATGATAGGGAAATGGGACAGGAGTCATTGCTGTAAACAACCGATGTCTAGAAAGGCGGGATCCAAAAGTCAATGCTCGATCCTGCAAGCACAAATAGGTGAGTACAAATAGGTGAGTACACACAGGAATGCATTAGGCAGTGATGTGGTGGAGGCTGACTCTATACACAGTTTTAAATGTAGATATGATAGAGCCCAGCAGGCTCAGGAATCTGTACATCGGTTGATTGACAGTTGAGAGGCGGGCCAAAGAGCCAGAGCTCAACCCCCGCAAGTACAATTAGATGAATACACTTAGATGAATACAGGTGGGGGTCTGGTACCCCGAGTGGACAGCGCGCAGGACTCGTAATCCTGTGGCCCGGGTTCGATTCCCGGACCAGGCAGAAACAAATGGGCAAAGTTTCTTTCACCCCGATGTCCCTGTTACCTAGCAGTAAATAGGTACCTGGGAGTTAGACAGCTGTTACGGAGCTGCTTCCTTTGGGTGTGTGTGGGGGGGGGGGAATTTGTTAGTAGTTAGTAACAGTTGATTGACAGTTGAGAGGCGGGCCGAAAGAACAGAGCTCAACCCCCGCAAGCATAACTAGGTAAATACACACACACACACACACCACACATTCAGCGGGTATTTTATTCCTTCCTTTCTTGCATACATTAGCAGTTTTCCACACTGGCAGTTCACTCTCTTGCAATTGAGGAATGCAACAATAGGTCGGCTCAATGACCCAGCTGCCACTTCCCAACTCCGTGGCTAGATTCATTCTGGTTGTGCAGCTTTTATGTGACCCAACGCCTCCAGTACCATCCCTGCCTCCTCTGGACTCCTTTCTATTTGACTCAGATACTTTTTTGGGGGGTTAAATTCCGCTTTTCCTTGTTCATTGGGAGTTCTTTACTCAATTTAATTGATTTCCTGAACTCTACCATTTGGCCCGTCACATATCTCTTGGTTATTGTCTGTATATTGTCTGTTATTTATATATATATATATATATATATATATATATATATATATATATATATATATATATATATATATATATATATATATATATATTTGTGAGGAACACAAATGCAAACAAGCCTGAATTTTCCCCAGGACTAGATACAACTGAAAATTCTAGTCCTGGGATCTAGTATTCATATATATATATATATATATATATATATATATATATATATATATATATATATATATATATATATATATACATATATATATATATATATATATATATATATATATATAACAGACATATATATATATATGTGTAACAGACATGTATATATATATATATATACATATATATATATATATATATATATATATATATATATTATATATATATATATATATATATATATATATATATATATATATATATATATATATTTATATATATATATATATATATATATATATATATATATATATATATATATATATGTATATATATGTATATATATATATATATATATATATATATATATATATATATATATATATATATGAATACTAGATCCCAGGACTAGAATTTTCAGTTGTATCTAGTCCTGGGGAAAATTCAGGCTTGTTTGCATTTGTGTTCCTCACGTGTTGCCCCAAAAAATGAGGTGATTTGATAAAATGCTATGCCCAAGATTACCATCCGAGTGCCGGCGGGGAAGTGGTTCATATAGCCTCGGCTATCACTTCCTTTTGTCCGGTCGTGATGGTCAAGTGGTTTAAGGCGTCCCTGTACATACCAGTTGCGTTGCTCCTGGGAGTATGGGTTCGAGTCACTTCTGAGGTGTGAGTTTTCAGTTATATATATATATATATATATATATATATATATATATATATATATATATATATATATATTTTGTGCCTTTAAAGATATTTAAAGGTTACAAAATGTACATTGGTTAATACAATGAGCGCTAAAAGGTTATTGATCTCTTGGAGCTCCTTCCCTTCCGGACAGGAACCGAGGATGCAGCAGGCGTTTTCTCTCTGGGTCGCCACACTGAGGCACTGAAACATTAAACTGGCAGCCCTTGGGGTCTCTGGTGATGTCAACGAGGCTGGAACCTAATTTTTTGAGAAATCCCAAGGCTCTCCTTCCCCAGGGGGCCGAGCGTCTCTGACGCTATGGGAACAAAGGTGTATTGACCTTCCAATCGCCTGTATTTGACTGATTTTGCAGTTTCCCTATGACTAGGCGCCCCTCCTGCTTGATCAGCTCCGACGTGCTGGTGTCAGCCAGGGTGGCTACACATGTGTAGTCCCACACCAGCTGTCTGTCCCTCTTCCAGCGGGTATATTGTGATGCCGTCTGGGCGAAGTACGGGGTCATCAGGGTTTTGGCCTCCTAGGCTGCGAGGTTCTCTCTCCGCTGGGCACTGAGCTGAGGCAAGGCTCCTCTTGATGATACCATTGACCTCGCTGTGTCTTGCATGCCAGCCCTTGGATCTTCTGCAATGCAACCCATGCAGTCCATATTGGTCTGCCTCGACTCTGTTGCAAATACACTTGTATTCAGTGTGAATTGGGACACCAAGGCGGAGGGCCACTGCTACACGAAGGGATTCTGGATCTATATACGTGCCCATTGCCGACATGGGTACTGCCAGAAGGAGGTCTTCTGCTTGGGGGGCACTCACTACTCTGAGGCGGGTTTTCTCCTTGTCTGATGTTGCGGCGCTGAGCATGGCATCAGCTATTTTTTCCACTAGTTGGTGGTCCCAGCTGGACTGTGTATGTTTTTTGTTGGATCTATGATGGGTGCTGGGGCTGCAGGAAAATCCCACTGAATTGAACATTCAGTGAAAGCAGGATCGAGTATTCCTGCTGAATCACTCAGGGGTTCTGGTAGGATATCTCTTACGACGTCGTACGATGCATGCATGGGAGGAGGAAAGGAAGGCTGTGCGGACACCAAGGCCGTGGAGTCTTACAGGGAGGATTGTTTGCACCCATTGAGAGTGTTTCAATGGAAGGATCAGGGCTTTCAACAGCTTGGACCACTGAAGGGTGTCATACTTATTTAATTTAGGGCTGTTGTAGGATGGAGAACACCTCAGAAAGTTATATATATATATATATATATATATATATATATATATATATATATATATATATATATATATATATATAAATTGACTGCACTCGCCGTGGCCAAAGATCAGATATTTTGCATTGAATCAAATCACTGCATGAGAAAAACGTGAGCCTTAAATGTACGACAAACTTAAATAAGCCTCAAGCCAAATATAACAGAAAAATTCTTCTTCGTGAAGGGTTCTAACCATATACAGCCAGGCATTGCAAACACACATTATGTATTGGTCATAGTACTCGACATGCTAGTGCGTTTGCAGCACCTGGCTGTCTAAGGTTCGAACCCTTCACGAGAAAAGTTTTTCAGTTACATTTGGCTTGGCGACATAAACATTGACAACACTCCTCTTGTACCTGTCTGCGCAGTCACTATTGGCATTGAGGCACATTCCTGTGTTTGTTTCCTTAGTGTAGCTTCCTTAAGCTACACTAAGCTACTTCCAGAAAGCACACTAAGGAAGCTACTCCAAGCCTGCACTAAAGAGGCACCCTTCTTGAGTCCAGATGGGCACATGTATAAGCAAGTAGATAGGGTCGCCATGGGTTCTCCCCTAGGTGTCCTGTTTGCGAATTTCTACATGGGTACCATCGAGCAGAATGTTTTAGCTGACATGGACTTGAAACCCTCCATATACTGCAGGTATGTTGACGACATTTTTATGCAGGTACCTGATGTCAGACATCTGCAGCAGCTGAAGGAAGCATTCAAGCAGAATTCTGTGTTGAGTTTCACGTACGAGATGGAGAATGATGGGAAGCTGCCCTTTCTAGATGTAACAGTCACTGAAAGGAACGGAGACTTCCACACTGCAGTCTACAATAAGGAAACAAACAGGAATGTGCCTCAATGCCAATAGTGACTGCGCAGAGAGGTACAAGAGGAGTGTTGTCAATGCTTATGTCGACCGTGCTCTCAGCCACAGCTCAGGATGGAAGCAAGTCGATGAAGAACTCTGTAGGGTAAGGCAGATCCTAGTCAACAATGGCTTCTCTAACGGTTTTGTTGAAGACGTCATAAAAAGAAAGGTGAAACGCTATGCCACCTCTGAAGAGCCAACTAACACATCACTTGTACCCTCTATTAGACTGTTTTACATGAACTTCTTTTCGACGGCTCATAAAACGGAGGAAAGGATCCTGAAAGACAATATTGATAAGAACGTTATCCCTACAGACAAAAATCAGAAAATACAATTGACAATTTACTTCAAACCCCAAAAACGGCCAACCTACTCATGAAAAACTCAGAGCCAACCTACACCAGAGAAATTTTAACAAGCAACACAGAAATCACCGATAAATACAGCGATATCTGGAGACTCGACATCTGCGAGGCACTACACATCAAGAAGTCAACACCAGCAATCAACAGCCAATTAATGCACAACTATATTCTACCCACTTCAAGACCCGAACCAACATAGAAGCAGCAAGAGGAAGTATGGGCCAATAGGCCTTCTGCGGTTACTTCCATTCTTATGTTTTCATACCCAATTTATACCCATTGTTTCGTGTTGTGGCATATGCTGTTTCGCGTTCTGGCATATGCTCCGTTTCGTGTTCTGGCATATGCTCATATATATATATATATATATATATATATATATATATATACTTACTGTATTTCTGCGTCATTTTTTTAACCCTTGAACTGGATAAGATGTGCGTGCGTGTGTGTGTGTGTGTGTGTGTGTGTATTCGCCTAGTTGTGCTTGCGGGAGTTGAGCTCTGTCTCTTTCGGTCCGCCTCTCAACTGTCCATCAACTTTTTTTTTTATTATTATTATTTCACCCCTCTCTCCCCCAGGAAGCAGCCGGTAACACCTGTCTAATTCAGAGGTACCTATTTACTGCTGTATAAACAGGGNTGAGAAAATATATTAATTCAGAAAAACTTGCTATTAGCAAATCGGGCATTGCATAGTAGGCCAAAAAGTGAGTTCTGGCTACTAGGTACGACATATATATATATATATATATATATAATATATATATATATATATATATATATATATATATATATATAATGTATGTATGCGCATGTATCATACATCAGCAAAATGAACGTAAATACAGCAGAAGTTGGGCACTAGGTATAATAAATTATATACCTGTCACGATTAAAGTAATTTCATATAATATAAGAGTGGACTTCCTATTTAAATCAGTCGTTTTTACAAGTGTGCTATATACATTGCCATAAGCATTTGTGTACGATGTAGGCTTGTAAGAATATATATATATATATATATATATATATATATTATATATATATATATATATATATAATATAGATTGACAAGGAGGCGGTTGTGTTTGTATAATATACACAAACAACGTCTATATATACAGCCCCGCCTGATTGGCCTAGTCTGCAGACTGGAGTAGTAATTCGTTTGGCCCAGCTGGGCCAGTGGACTAACCAAACCAGTGGACCGACTGGGCCAATAAAGTTGCTGGGAAAACGGACCACTACACCGGTCCATCAACACAAAACACTTAAGAGTGTGAGCATGCACTATACAATTGACTTAAATTTACACAACAAAAAGTAGTGCATGCCAGCTGGCTCCAGCCTTTGTTTTGTTGTTTAAGATTTAGCTACTCAGAAGGGAATGTTCATGTAGCACGGGCTATGGTGAGCCCGTAAAGCTGCTCCAGCCTTGTGGTATTCTGGTGTTTAAGCTTCAGGTGAGGTGAAAGTGTGTCTCATCTCACCCGAAGATGAGTCTCTCTCATCAGAGAGAGGTTCATTCCTCGTGTTTATAGGATGAACAGGCGCTGATGGCGTGTCTCACTGTCTGGGACTTAGTACAACCGGTTTGTGGTTATATATATTAATTTTTTTTGGAATGAACACCTAACACATCTTGCCGTCGGTCCACTTAGGCTGGTCGGTTCCGCGACGCCCTCGCCTAATGCAGGTCAACGCTCGATCCTCGATAGGTTGGTCCTAATGGTTTTGCACCGTTCCTTTCCTCCATCCTCACATCCCAGCTCCTATCCTGCCCTCACATCCTTCCCTAGTCCTAAATAGCCATACTGACTTAATGCTTTCTCCTGATAATTATCTTTAAAATCCTGCACTTTGAGAAACTTTTCATTTATCGGATACATACATGTTGCTCGCACTTTCTGTTGTGTTTGATCTGTCATTCGGGGAAAGATATATCAGGCGGGTTTTGACGTATGACGCAAATGCGACCTGTCATCCGTGTCAGGAATTTCAAAATAATTTGATTTATGGCACAGGAGCTACACCATGTTGTATCTGTTCTATCATACGAGTGTGACCTTTCACAGGAGCTTGAACATTCATAATTACATGACCTTTCATTTGAGCGTGAACACTCATACTTGAGTGACATTTCGTATAAGTGTGACCTTCTCATATAACAACTACGCTTCATATTGATCTGGTGAGTCAGACAGCTGCAACCTTACACTGCAACCCGTCCTCGCAAATTCGTATAGTCAATATTGACTTATTAAATATGTGCATAGGTGACATACTTAACATAATAGTTTCCCTTGAAAAGCTTCATAGAAAACACCGACCTTACCTAACCTACTTAGTATGTTAAGATAAGCATCTTATTGCTTCGTAATTACAATTATTACCTAACCTATACCTATAATAGGTTAAGTAACAATTGTAATTACGAAGCTATAAGATGCTTATTTTAACATACTAAGTAGGTTAGGTAAGGTCGGTGTTTTCTATGAAGCTTTTCAAGGTAAACTATTATGTTTAGTATGTCACCTATGCACGTAACTAATAAGTCAATATTGACTATACGAATTTGCGAGGACGGGTTGTACACTGTAGTGACCTTCGTTCCCTAAGTCATAAACACACGTTTATAATGTCATCAATTATCCTAAGCTTTGATCATTATAATAAATGGTGCATAGTGTGACTACATATCAAGATTATCGAAAGAAAATTGACAACAGTTCCGCCACAATATTACAACTAAGCCATATAAAAATAATTTCGTCTAGGAAGAAATATGTTTTAGTCACCTTTTTATGTAAGTTCTCTCCGCCCTTAACGGTGCTGAACTCGTTCGAATATTTTAAGGGCATATAATCCCCGTTGTCGGGGACAGGAAGCCTGTATTTAGGTTTGTATCGAGGTCTTCGTTCGGTCGAACTACTGGCATTCTCCCTTATACAACCCACTACAGTTGCCTAAATCCTGGTTACCTTCCTAGGTTTACATCCCGGCCTCCCATTGGTCAAACTACCGATCTTCCCCGGGACATAACTGCGCAATTATATTTCCTAACTCATGGAGTGCCTATTGACTGCTAGACGAACAGAGAGGCATTAGGAGAGATGAAATGTGCCCAACCACATCAGTCCCGCCTGGAGATGGATCCCGGGATTCCCGATTGTGAGTCGAGAAGGTATTTGTGGGTATATGGATTAGGATTGTGGATTCATGGGTAACTGAATCAGGATTGGCTAGAGCAAGCTGGCAGCAATTTACAGTTCCTATAGAGGTTAGTGTCGGTGTCCCATAGAGCACATGAGACAAGCTTTAGTTATACACTCCCATTTTGCAGAGCATAGGATTCATGCTCTGAATAGATCACACACACTGAGCATGTAAACATGCTGTAAATAGGTCCGCTCCGGGGGCTTATGGAGCATACTCATGCTCTGGGTTCACTAGAGGTATTTAAGCATATAGTGCCTGTCCACGATATATAACTCTAGGGAATTGACAGAGCGTATTATAATACAGACAGCGGGTATACTCCCAAGCAACTTACAGTGTGTATGGCACATGTTGCGGTGTATACCTCGATCACTATACACGGTGTTGAATACTCTCTATACAATAAGCTTCACCATTCACCCTCATCACCACTGAAAATATACACCCTCATTATAAAATAGTAATCCAGATTTCAGATCACCATAAAATATTGATTAAAAAAAAGGCATTGAAATAGGGTTCACTCGTAGTTAGAACTGGTGAGTATATTTTACAGAGAGTAGCAAACTAACGAGCCAATATGGCAATTGATATTTTGTTTTAAACTGTTCATATTCCAGTCGCTTCCACCCGTCCAGCTGGTGGAATAGGAATAGGAATAGGTAGTCAAAGATGGTTTAAAATTAGCTGTCAATCTAGGTGCAAGGTTAGTAGAAAAAAAAGGAATAGTTCAGGAATCTCAAACATATATTAATATCGTGTCTGATGATTTTATGCTAAACCGAGTTGCCTAGGGAATGCCTGCATTTTTTGATGTACATGTATGACCTTAAGTTAGAGGTGCAGACACTTTGACCAAAATTGAGAGGGAGAAATATATTACAAATTAAAATATGTTGAGAGAGAGAGAGAGAGAGTCAAGAACAATTCCATAGAAGGTTAATAACAATGGATTCATTTTCCTAAATAAAACTTCTTCAAGACAATACTCATATGACAGTGAATCTTTCTGGTGTTGGGAAAATAGAGGTCGTGTAGTGGGGTAGACCTTGCATCCCTGCTTGTTTTGTAGTTTGTAAGGAAGAATTTCAATGACATAAAGATGTAAGGAAATGTCTTTACCTCAGTCGCACACTTTTTTGTAGTGTCTTCAGTGGTCTTAGAGTCTTTGTTGATTGTTTTCTACGTAATCGCTCTGGTCACATCATCGTCAGTCTTTCTCACGAAGGGCACAAAACGGCAGACATCTATTTACTAATGGAATAATGGATTAAATTTCAATCTCCATTCTCTGTGTTTTTGTAACTTGTCTGTTTTTTTCACTTTCCTTGTCACTGATTCTTGTTCTTATCATTATCTATTGTATCATTCTGATCATTATTACACTCCCTCTTTTATTTTACACTTTATTCTTAATATTATTTATGTTGTTCGTTACGGTTCTCTCCTTCACAACAAACTGCTGCATTGAAAGGCTTATTCTTCTTTATGAGGCAACACAGACGAAACTTTCTCTGAATCACAAAATTACAAATTTTCTTTTAATATTGTTCCTATTGTCAACAACAAATGGGAATCATTTCCTTCCTGACAGCAGCATAAATATCTCAATTTTCGACAACAGACGCAACGAGACGTCTCTCTCTCTCTCTCTCTCTCTCTCCTCCTCTCTCTCTCTCTCTCTCTCTCTCTCTCTCTCTCTCTCTCTCTCTCTCATACGAACGAGCTCAGCCGTTCCTAAGACAAGAGTGAGAACTCTCCTCCTTGTCAGTATCTTGACTTGAACCACAGAGGTTTAAGAGGATCGAATGACCCACTTCACCTTAGTATTTAGTCTTTGCAGGAGCTGAGAAACTGAATGTTTGCTAGCTCGAGACTAGAATTGAGCTAACAAGTATTTACAAAAAACATTCTCTTGAATTGCAATTATATATATATATATATATTATATATAATATATATATATATATATATATATATATATATATGCTTTCAGCTCTTTCAATGTGAATATATTTACAATGGATATATACGTATGTACACAATTTTCTCGTCTTTTTTCCATTTCAAAGCTCTGATCAACTTGCTCTCTCTCTTTGATGACATTATAAGCCAATTTACAAAATTATGTCATTTTCCTCCTGACATGAGGTAAGATTCCACTGATCATGATTCCTCATTATAAAAATATACTTTAAATTGCAACAGGGTAAGTAAATCACTCAAACATTCAAGTGATGAAATGCCAATGAATAATGCTGATAATTCTGTTGAAGCGATTATGCCGGGCGAAATTATTAAAAACTGCCAATTAGTAATGTCAATTTTTTCTTCAGTACTGATGAATATATTAAGCGCTTTATTCTTATAATCTTTCAGTTAGTAAAATTAATATACTTTATGAAAACGGCTTTGAATACGAGGCAGCGCGTTATGAAAGTTTACGCTGTTTTGTGAAAAGTAGTTCAAACTGCAATAATTTTCGACTAGTTTTGCTAAGTAAAAAATTACTGTACTGTATTTGCGTGTGCAAAATTGCGCGAATATGCACTGGAATGTGTGAAACAATTATTATGTTAATGCACAACATATAAGGCTCATTTATCACGTTTATGTTAATGTACAAATATTAACTGCTGTGAAAACTAACGAAAAATTCGAAACGCCAGAAATATTTTCACTGGTAAACATTTCAGGCAAAGATTACCTTTATTTATTATTATTTTTTTTTACTCTTAAGTTCGCTCTCACTCGAGCAATGATCCTCGGCGGGTTCGAGTAGGAGCTTTACTTTCATATATACAAAAGCTTCAGGTTAATGCTCCATACATATTTATCTTTGACTACGTTTAAGGAAAGAGAATATGTGACTTTTTTCTGTTTTTCCTTTTATTTTATTTATTTGTTTACTTTTGGAGAGCCTTTAGATACTGAACTGTTTCAGAAAGTTGATTAATAGCAAGTTGGAGTTATACCTTGAGACACATACAACCTTGAAGACGTTGACCTTCTATTTTTGTTAGTCTAGGTTGAGGTTAACCTTGGAAGATATTGAAATTAAACACCCAACAATGTGTTGATTCAGGTACCATTCAACCTCCCCCGAAAGGTCCAATCAGTTGATCTGGAGATGACCCCCAAGAGTACGAGAGCTGACCTAAGTCCATCCGCCGCTAGGAGAGGTCAGTGCGGGTCAGTGAAGTCTCGCCTTATGGGAGACGGGGGTCGAAGCGTCGGAAGGAAGGTCAAAAGACAGGTGAGGGATAATGAGACCACCATTGAAGTCAGACTTGGGGGGCATGGTTGACCACCTCCTCCTACTTGGTTCCTGCCGTGCTGCATGGCTTCTGGCGTCTTTCCTGGAGTGTGGAGGGAAAACATTAATTGTTAGTGAAATCTTGTCAGTAAGTAGCGAGTATAAGCAGCGCTGAGCAGCTCCTTGCCCACATTTTTCGGTTTGGTTAGAAGGAACCTGTTTGAAGCAAGGAGCTGAAAGGTATATTATACAGACGTCTGCGCATGTTAACATATTTTGTATGTTGTTAGTGGATAGGCCACATATCTAATGTGTTTACGTCTATGGCTAGTAGGTATTGCGATTGTGTATATTGTGGGTATTCTATATCTAATGACTTCAAAGTAACTGAAAGTGTTCAATAAAGTATGTTTCTTTTACTGATGTGTTGCTGTTGCTAGGTCACTACATTTTCTAATTTAAGCAAAGTTTGTTTTGAGACAATGAGTGATTACAAATGAAAATGATTTTCATTGATACATCACGCCATTGTGATATATATATATATATATATATATATATATATATTATATATATATATATATATATATATATAATGTCGTACCTAGTAGCCAGAACGCACTTCTCAGCCTACTATGCAAGGCCAGATTTGCCTAATAAGCCAAGTTTTCATGAATTAATATATTTTCTCTATTTTTTTCTTATGAAATGATAAAGTTACCTATTTCATTATGTATGAGGTCAATTTTTTTTATTGGAGTTAAAATTAACGTAGATATATGACCGAACCTAACCAACCCTACCTAACCTAACCTAACCTGTCTTTATAGGTTAGGTTAGGTAGCCGAAAAATTTTAGGTTAGGTTAGGTTACGTAGGTTAGGTTGTCGAAAAACATTAATTCATGAAAACTGGCTTATTAGGCAAATCGGGCCTTGCATAGTAGGCCAAAAGTGAGTTCTGGCTACTAGGTACGATATATATATATATAATATATATATATATATATATATATATATATATATATATATATATATTATATATAACCAGCAGTTTGGATGTTCAAATGTACTTTTTCCAATTGAAAATGTATTTAACTCGCGCTGGCTTATGACGCCTGCCTGCAGTAGTCTAGTCAAAGGAGCTATTAACTGGAGCCCAGACGAAATTTTGTAACTAAAGTACGGTGCGTCCCAGTTTTTTCGTTAAGCTACAAAGGTATCGAGTAGACTTGTAGACTTGTAAATTCACAGAAGAACGCTAGAAGATATTCAAACTTTCAACTGTGTGCGCGTGTATAATATATATATATATATATATATATATATATATATATATATATATATATATATATATAATATTATATATATAATATATATATAATATATATATATATTATATATATATATAATATATATATATATAATATATGGTTACAAGATATACAACATTGGTTGGTACAAAAAGTGCTTAAAGGTTAAGGATCTCTTGAAAACACGACAATGGGAAACATTGATGAATGTCCACAGACAGGTTGGATCATTGTTGCAAGTCAAACACTTTTTGAATTCCTCTGAAGTTGGACTAGTGCCCAAGACGCAACTGGCATTCCTCCTTGAATCGCAACACTGAGCGCGGGAACAAGAAACTTTTTGCTCTCTGATCTTTTGTAGCGCTAATCAATTTGTCCCCAATTCCTTTAGGAACTTCAATGCACATTTTCCCCACGAACCGAGGGTCTCCGAGTCGATCGGAACAAAGCTGTAGCAGTGTGCCAGACCTCTGTATTAATAATTTTCTGCGATTCCCTGAAAGAAGCAGCACCGCCGCTTTCACGTGTGCTGTAGTGGAGGTAGGTACTGGCCAGTNAAGATAAGCACTGGAAACTGCCTTTACCAAAATTGGCTTTTAATCCATAGTCGTAAAGTTTTCAGTAAATATATAGTATTAAATACAGGTGTGTGTTATATCTACTCATACAACTGCACGCTCTCTCGCTCTCTCTCTCTCTTCTCTCTCTCTCTCTCTCTCTCGTCTCTCTCTCTCTTCTCCTCTCTCTCTCTCTCTGACACACTGTGCATGAATGTACACAAAAATGCACATTGAGGTACACACACGCACACGCACGCACTCATAGATACACACATACACAGTTCCAGGGGGTTAGTTACAAATGGAATGCATTAGGCAGTGATGTGTTGGAGGCTGACTCCATACACAGTTTCAAATGTAGATTTGATCTCAGAAAAGTGATCTACTGAACCCAGTAGGCTTAGGAACCAGTACACCAGTTGATTGAAGGTTGAGAGGCGGGACCAAAGAGCCGATGCTCAACCTCCGCAAGCAACAATTAGGTGAGTATACCCGTACACATACATAGGAGGCCAGTGGGCTTCGTCGTCGGGTTACGACGAGGACTGCGGGGTTCCATTCCCACGTCAGGACGGAAGCGTTTAAGCACCTTTTCCTTTCTCCTGGTCCCTCTGTCCACCCGGCATTAAATAGGTACAGGGAGTTAGAAAATATATATATATATATATATAATATATATATATATATATATATATATATATATATATAATATATAAAGAAAATAATTCATTACGTTGAGACAACCGGAGGTTTGCAAGGCGGGGTCCAAGAGCTAAACATTCGACCCTGCAGGCACAGATAGGTGAATATACACAAAGTTATACACAAAGAAAGTTGAAAGACAGCTAATGTTGTCTCAATATCGGCCAGGGGGCGCTGAGTTACAGGCCGGTGACCCTAATTTACATGCCATTCAAGGTGATTGAGATGGTAAAAATAACTTGGTGGCATAACTGTTAAGTTCTCTCTAAAGTAGCACGTTTAGAGAGGAGGCACTTTGTACCACGCCATCAGCTCATGTCAGTGATGGAAAATCTTGTTTCGCAAATTCAATGGAATTCTATGACCGAGCGACAGGAATGAGACGACTCACGAAGATTTCACATTTTTGGTTGGTCAGAAAGTCTTTGACTGGGAAGATATATTATACTTCCAGCATATTACCAGACTTTTTGATATGCCTCAAGGCCGAGAGAAACCAGCAATCCACGAAGCCTATACCTACGCCAGCGATCTTGCAAATAAAGTAGAGAATCAACTTTGGTTCTATAATGCTTTCAACATGGCTTAAATGAAAGTACTGTCTAATATTATCCTTTTGTTTCACTAAGTTACTGCAGGCATTCGACATTTGAGTTTGAAATTGCTCTCAATGCGCGTCAGGCAAAAACCGTCTTCAGCCATAGTCCTCTACTTTGCAGTTTAGGAACATCTCAATAGTATTCAGACGAGATATCATCTGACTTCTGGGTGATTAAACTTGGACAAGTTCAAAGAACTTTAGTTGAGAATCACCAGGTAAGGAGTGGCCGTGAGCCTCGTTCTCACCCTTGCAAGGTGGAGATGACATTTCTCTGCTGTTGAGCTGCAACTGGTGCGTCAAGGAGTAATTATGGGTCTTCAACCTTCCAAGGATGAAATCATTTAATTCAATGCACCAGTTACTGTACTGACACTTCTATAGCAGCATTAAACATACTGGTTTACTGACCGCTTATTGCCTCAGGTCATTGAGTTATCCCATGATGAATAACTCAATGACCTAAAGAGAATTAAAAAGAAAAAGAAAGCTGATTTGGATGACATACCTAACCTTACTCAGGCTAAACTGTTGCCTAGTTTACTACATCTGTTAACATTCGAAACTAATGAAATTTAACCAGTTCCTAAAGTCAATACTGATGAAAGAAATAGACCCCTTTGCTGGCACTATAAATCAGCACCACGAGGTCCGGTTGTGAACGTGTTCCTTCAATCTTAACTTTTTCACTTAACTTCCTCAGTCACTTTCTTCAACTCACACGGATGGTCCAGTTGAATTATGGATGGGGCTTTGTCGGGTCGTGTCTGAGTGCCTCCAGAGCTTACTTCTCCAGGCGAGAACTGATCTTATCTGGAACATAATCACAAGAAATGGATAGTAGATTACAGGAGGACGAAATAGATAAACGAAATAGGACGAAAAAGCTTACACTCGACGAATAAACGCCTTGAGGAAAAGCTTCTGGAACGTCAGGCTTATTCTTTAAGGATTCCAAAAGGTAAGGTAATTATAAGGAGAAAGCGCTAAGCTGGTAAGATTTGGAACTGGGATGATGACGGACTAAGTGAGTATAGCTATATAGCACTTGGAAGAGATATGCGATAGACTAAGAACTGGCATATGATAGCAAACTAAGCCACTATGGCTATATAGCACTTGGAAGAGATATGCGATAGACTAAGAACTGGCATATGATAGCAAACTAAGCCACTATGGCTATATAGCACTTGGAAGAGATACGAGAAAGACTAAGAACTGGCATATAACAATCTAAGCCACTATGGCTATATAGCACTTGGAAGAGATACGAGACCGAAGATCTGGAATTCAGAGAACCTAAGAGGATGCAACTAACGGATACCTTGAGGATACCTTGAGGTGCTTCCGGGGCTTATCGTCCCCGCGGCCCGGTCATCGACCAGGCCTCCTGGTTGCTGGACTGATCAGGAGCTTAAATATAAATCTTTCAGAACATGTTGTCCATGACAAACTGTTTATAACTTGTTATTCTCGACTGAAGATACTGCGAAAATCAAAATAGAATAGATAAGATGGTTAGGAACCATTTAGTCTCACGTTATCTACAAATCGTAGTGTAAAAATCTTGAATCTCTCTCTCTTGAAACTGATTGAATCTCTCTGCGCGAGTGCGTGCAGGCCCGACTTTTTTTTTTTTTAACCGTATTAATTGTTTGAGGAGCGCAGGTGTACTGTGAAATTAAGTGAACTCGAATGGTACGTGTTGAAATTAAATACATAACAATCTAAATCCCTTTCGAGCACCACCCGAGCCAGTACTCACTAATATATATATATATATATATATATATATATATATATATATATATATATATATATATATATGTGTGTGTGTGTGTGTAATATGTTGTACCTAGTAGCCAGAACGTCGTACTCGGCTTACTATTCAAGGCCCGATTTGCCTAATAAGCCAAGTTTTCCTGAATTTATATATTTTTCTCATTTTTTTCTTATGAAATGATAAATCTGTCCATTTCATTATTTATAAGTTAATTTGTTGAAATTTGAGTTAAAACTAACGTAGATATATGACCGAACCTAACCAACCCTACCTAACCTAACCTAACCTAACCTATCTTAACCTAACCTAAACTAACACAATTAAGTCAATAATTTATGTTCCTAATATACTATAATAATAATTCAAATAAACTAATTGGAAACAATTTATTGAAAATAAAGAAAATCACTTGGCCTATTAGGGAAATCGGGCCTTGCATAGTAGGCCAAGAAGTGCGTTCTGGCTACTATGTACGACATATATATATATATATATATATATATATATATATATATATATATATATATATATATATATATATATATATCTTACATTCTTCACTCGGGAAGGAAGTTGACACAATAACTCTTCAGAGTTCATTTCACAATTTCCATAGACCAGTATCGCTAAAGGACGCGTTACGCTGAAGAACTCTTCAACATCATCAGAGGCAGAGTGAACGCTAATTGAGAAGACTTGATAGTATACATGTACCATCTACGATGAGGTGAAGACTATTGAATTCTCTCTCTCACGGATGGAATACTCTTGTTCCGTGTTCTCGTGTGTCCACCCGACCATATGAAGGCTCTGGCACACAGCCCGCCAAATACACACACACACACAGAAACTACGACGTTGGTACAACGTTCGAACAAGTTTTAACACCTCCTAACCAGTTATAACAACCAATATAGCAAGTTGTAACACCGTTCTAATACGTCATAAACACGTTAAGCCAAGATGTAACAACTTTATTACAAGTTGTAACAAGCAGAAAATAGAGACAGTTTCGGTTTGTGTTTCCAGGGAGTAGGCTCGAACTGCGACGGTTACCTACCATAATGGTAAATTACATTGAAGTTTATTCCTAATGAACAAACCACTAACAATAATTAGTTATCTTAGCTATCTTAGCTTGCTGTTGGGTTAGAAATATTATCACTATTCTTATTGAATCCTAGTATTAGAGAGAGAGCGAGAGAGAGAGAGAGCAAGATAGAGAGAGAGAGAAAGAGAGAGAAAGAGAGAGAAAGAGAGAGAGATAATGAAGAACGAGAGACAGTGAGAGAGACAGCAAGATAGAGAAATAGAGAGAGACTCAGCAAATTTAGGGACGTGTCATTTAGAAGGAATATCTTAAAACCTGAGGAGGAGGAGAAGGAAGAGAGACAGCTTCATTAGTGAGGACGAGGGACGTCTCCTCCCTCACGAGGCAGGACTGGGCGTGGTGTGGGGGAGCAGGGATGTCCCCATCATGGTGGGCACGCTAGAGCTATGGTAATGGAACGTGGGGCCATGGTGAGGGGACGTAGGGTCATGGTGAGGGGACGTAGGGTCATGGTGAGGGGACGTAGGGTCATGGTGAGGGACGTGGGGTCATGGTGAGAGACGTAGGGTCATGGTGAGGGGACGTAGGGTCATGGTGAGGGGACGTAGGATCATGGTGAGGGACGTAGGGTCATGGTGAGGGGACGTAGGGTCATGGTGAGGGGACGTAGGGTCATGGTGAGAGACGTAGGGTCATGGTGAGGGGACGTAGGGTCATGGTGAGGGGACGTAGGGTCATGGTGAGAGACGTAGGGTCATGGTGAGGGGACGTAGGGTCATGGTGAGGGGACGTAGGGTCATGGTGAGGGACGTAGGGTCATGGTGAGGGGACGTAGGGTCATGGTGAGAGACGTAGGGTCATGGTGAGGGACGTAGGGTCATGGTGAGGGGACGTAGGGTCATGGTGAGAGACGTAGGGTCATGGTGAGGGGACGTAGGGCCATGGTGAGGGACGTAGGGTCATGGTGAGGGACGTAGGGTCATGGTGAGGGGACGTAGGGTCATGGTGAGGGACGTAGGGTCATGGTGAGGGACGTAGGGTCATGGTAAGGGACGTAGGGTCATGGTGAGGGGACGTAGGGTCATGGTGAGGGACGTAGGGTCATGGTGAGGGGACGTAGGGTCATGGTGAGAGACGTAGGGTCATGGTGAGGGGACGTAGGGCCATGGTGAGGGACGTAGGGTCATGGTGAGGGGACGTAGGGTCATGGTGAGGGACGTAGGGTCATGGTGAGGGGACGTAGGGTCATGGTGAGGGGACGTAGGGTCATGGTGAGGGACGTAGGGTCATGGTGAGGGGACGTAGGGTCATGGTGAGAGACGTAGGGTCATGGTGAGAGACGTAGGGTCATGGTGAGAGAGGTAGGGTCATGGTGAGAGACGTAGGGTCATGGTGAGGGGACGTAGGGCCATGGTGAGGGACGTAGGGTCATGGGTGAGGGACGTAGGGTCATGGTGAGAGACGTAGGGTCATGGTGAGAGACGTAGGGTCATGGTAAGGGCCGCAGGGCCATGGTAAGGGCCGCAGGGCCATGGTAAGGGCCGTAAGGCCATGGTAAGGGCCATGGTAAGGGCCGTAGGGCCATGCAAGTCATTAGTGGTGAGGTAAGAGCTATAATCACCTCGAGTATATTCCCGAGAATATGTTCAGCATAACCGGCATCTCCTGAACATACCATTTGAACATATCACCCGCCAGCTGACATATACCGCCTTCATATAGCGACCAATACACGCGTCACCTCCATATAACGGTCAACAAGGACAAGTGCCATAAATATAGCGACCAGCAAAAGGTCGTAATTGGGACGTAATGGCCAGCAACAGGTCGTCTCGGGTCGTTTCAGGTCGTTAGCTCACTAATGCTCGACAGTATTCCTCAGCCGTGACCAGCCTAACTGATTTCCGCATTAGCTTGAGGGTGTGAGTGCTTGTGCTTTCCTTGTGTGTCCTTGCTGGGTCGGGCGCCAGCTCCCAAGCCTCGCCTTTCGAAGCAAAAAGTCATATTTTTTTTTCCTTATTTGTCCTGTAAAACATTTAAAAATATGTATTAAGTGTTTCGTGTTTAGGTCATACGGAACACACATTCAACTGTTCCGTGTTTAGGTCACACGGAACAAACGATCAAGTGTTCCTTGTTTAGGTCATACGGAACAAACCATCAAGTGTTCCGTGTTTAGGTCATAAGGAACAAACCATCAAGTGTTCCTTGTTTAGGTCATACGGAACAAACCATCAAGTGTTCCGTGTTTAGTTCCTACGGAACAAACCATCAAGTGTTCCTTGTTTAGGCCACACGGAACAAACCATCAAGTGTTCCGTGTTTAGGTCACACGGAACAAACCATCAAGTGTTCCGTGTTTAGGTCACACGAAACAAACCATCAAGTGTTCCGTGTTTAGGTCACACGGAACACACCATCAAGTGTTCCGTGTTTAGGTCACATGGAACACACCATCAACTGTTCCGTGTTTAGGTCACACGGAACAAACCATCAAGTGTTCCGTGTTTAGGTCATACGGAACAAACCATCAAGTGTTCCGTGTTTAGGTCACACGGAACAAACCATCAAGTGTTCCGTGTTTAGGTCACACGGAACACACCATCAAGTGTTCCGTGTTTAGGTCACACGGAACACACCATCAAGTGCTCCTTGTTTAGGTCACACGGAACACACCATCAAGTGCTCCTTGTTTAGGTCACACGGAACACACCATCAAGTGTTCCGTGTTTAGGTCATACGGAACACACCATCAAGTGTTCCGTGTTTAGGTCATACGGAACAAACCATCAAGTGTTCCGTGTTTAGGTCATACGGAACACCATCAAGTGTTCCGTGTTTAGGTCACACGGAACACACCATCAAGTGCTCCTTGTTTAGGTCACACGGAACACACCATCAAGTGTTCCGTGTTTAGGTCACACGGAACAAACCATCAAGTGTTCCGTGTTTAGGTCATACGGAACACCATCAAGTGTTCCGTGTTTAGGTCACACGGAACACACCATCAAGTGTTCCGTGTTTAGGTCACACGGAACTGGTGGAATGGTTCCTCGGGTCTCGGGTCTCTCTGCTACAGACGATCTCCTTAACATGCATATTGCGGAAATTGAATTTCGGAGCAATCCGCAACCACTGCTGCCGTGTGCGTGTTAACGGGCTCTAATTTGACACTAGTGGGGATTGAATGATATGCCCCTATTGCTCTCGCTTCGTCTCGGGTGTATCTATCTTGTCTCTCTCTGTATCTATCTTGTCTCTCTCTGTATCTATCTTTGTGATCTCCCTCTTCTCTCTCTCTCTCTCTCTGTATCTATCTTTGTGATCTCCCTCTTCTCTCTCTCTCTCTCTCTGTATCTATCTTTGTGACCTTCCTCTTCTCTCTCTCTCTCTCTCTCTCTCTGTATCTATCTTTGTGATCTCAATCTTCTCTCTCTCTCTCTCTGTATCTATCTTTGTGATCTCAATCTTCTCTCTCTCTCTCTCTGTATCTATCTTTGTGATCTCAATCTTCTCTCTCTCTCTGTATCTATCTTTGTGACCTTCCTCTTCTCTCTCTCTCTCTCTCTCTCTCTCTCTCTGTATCTATCTTTGTGATCTCCCTCTTCTCTCTCTCTCTCTCTCTCTGTATCTATCTTTGTGACCTTCCTCTTCTCTCTGTCTGTTTAGCTTTCACAGATACAAATTTAGACGGTAAATTTCATTGAATTACCAGAAACTACTTTAAATATTAACATGATCTGTGTATTCTAACACTCAGAGCTTTGTAGAAGAAGCGAAATTAAACTAAACAACTGGAACTGTTAATTACCCGTTTGAATCCTCTGACCCATTTCTGGACTGTCAAGATTCAACAGTCTCAATACTTAGGAACGACAAATATATTTAATTTTTTTTGCGGCTTTATCGACGATCACAGATATCCTGTTAGTCAGGGTCAGATATCCTGACTGAACAACATGGAAATAATTGACAGATAAGGCAATAATAGGACGTAAGACATAGCTGAAGCACTTCATATCAAACACAATATATTATCAACAGCATGTTCTAGGGTACTATCTGTAAGGGCCAAACGAGAACTACCAGTTTACACCACAATTACTGCCCCAGGCGACTAATGCAGGACAAGATTACCCAGTGGTTCACACGATTGGATGACCGCCTGTCCATTCCTCACTCCTGCGTGGAAAGATTAGGCACCAATCCTCTCCCCCGTCCCATCCCAAATACTTATCCTGACCCCCGAGCGGACAGCACGCTGGACACGTGATCCTGTGGTCCCGGGTTCGATCCCGGGCGCCGGAGAGAAACGGTGGGCAAAGTTTCTTTCTCTTATGCCCCTGTTACCTAGCAGTAAATAGGTACCTGGGAGTTAGTCAGCTGTCACGGGCTGCTTCCTGGGCGTGGAGGCCTGGTCGAGGACCGGCCCGCGGGGACACTAAAGCCTGGTTGATACCTGGTTGATGGGGTTCTGGGAGTTCTTCTACTCCCCAAGCCCGGCCCGAGGCCAGGCTTGACTTGTGAGAGTTTGGTCCACTAGGCTGTTGCTTGGAGCGGCCCGCAGGCCCACATACCCACCACAGCCCGGCTGGTCCGGAACTCCTTGGAGGAATAAATCTAGTTTCCTCTTGAAGATGTCCACGGTTGTTCCGGCAATATTCTTATGCTCGCTGGGAGGACGTTGAACAACCGCGGACCTCTGATGTTTATACAGTGTCTCTGATTGTGCCTATGGCACCCTGCTCTTCACTGGTTCTATTCTGCATTTTCTTCCATATCGTTCACTCCAGTACGTTGTTATTTACTGTGTAGATTTGGGACCTGGCCCTCCAGTATCTTCCAGGTGTATATTATTTGATATCTCTCTCGTCTTCTTTCTAGTGAGTACATTTGGAGAGCTTTGAGACGATCCCAATAATTTAGGTGCTTTATCGCGTCTATGCGTGCGTATATGTTCTCTGTATTCCCTCTATTTCAGCAATCTCTCTGCTCTGAAGGGGGAAGTGAGTACTGAACAGTACTCAAGACGGGACAGCACAAGTGACTTGAAGAGTACAACCATTGTGATGGGATCCCTGGATTTGAAAGTTCTCGTAATCCATCCTATCATTTTCTGGCTGTCGCAATATTTGCTTGGTTATGCTCCCTAAACGTTAGGTCGTCAGACATCATTATTCCCAAATCCTTTACATGCTGTTTTCCTACTATGGGCACATTTGATTGTGTTTTGTACCCTGTATTATGTTTAAGGTCCTCATTTTTACCGTACCTGAGTACCTGGAATTTATCACTGTTAAACATCATATTATTTTCTGATGCCCAGTCGAAAACTTTATTAATATCAGCTTGAAGTTTTTCAATGTCTTCAGCCGAGGTAATTTTCATACTGATTTTTGTGTCATCTGCAAAGGATGATACGAAGCTGTGACTTGTTTTTTGTCTATATCTGATATGAGAATAAGGAAAAGCAGCGGTGCAAGGACTGTACCCTGAGGTACAGAGCTTTTAACTGCACTTGGACTAGATTTTATATGGTTGACCGTTACTCGCTGAGTCCTGTTGACAGAAAACTGAGTATCCAGCGTCCTACTTTACCGGTTATTCCCATTGACTTCATTTTGTGTGCTATCACGCCATGGTCACATTTATCGAAAGCCTTTGCGAAGTCCGTGTATATCACATCAGCATTCTGTTTCTTCTAATGCCTCAGTGACTTTTCGTAGTGCTCAAAGTAGCTGTGAGAGGCACGATCTTCCCGCTCGAAATCCATGTTGGCCTGGGTTGTGAAGGTCATTGGTCTCCATGAAATTGGTGACCTGACTCCTAATCACTCTCTCAAATATTTATTATGTGCGATGTTAGTGCAACTGGTCTATAATTCTTTGCCAATGCTTTGCTCCCTCCCTTGTGTAGAGGGGCTATGTCTGCTACTTTAAGTGCATCTGGTATCTCCCCGTGTCCAAGCTCTTCCTCCACACTATACTGAGTGCCTGTGCTACCGGCACTTTGCATTTCTTTATAAATATTGAATTCCATGAGTCTGGACCTGGGGCCGAGTGCATGGGCATGTTTTCAATTTCTCTTTCAAAATTTAGTGCGCTCGTGTTGATATCAGTTATATTTACAGGGGTTTGGATATCCCGCATAAAGAAATTGTCTGGATCTTCTACTTTCATGTTGTTTATTGGAGTGCTAAACATGTCCTCATACTGCTTTTTTAGGATTTCACTAATTTCTTTGTCATCCTCCGTGTATGAACCTCACTTGTACGAATAGGTCCAAAAAACTGCCACCTCAAGTGTAGCACAAGGGGGTTTACTTCCTCAGGAGGTAGTAAGAGAAAGTGAGGCAGAGAGAGACAGAGACAGAGAGGAGTATTAACTCTACCCCTTCAGCTGGCGGCTGGGTGGGAAGCTGAAGATGCTCCATCAGCTGGCTAAATCGTCTCATTCTGTTTGCTGGTGTGCAATAACCTGGTCTCTGTTGACTTTTCTCTCATATCCAAGACAGCTACGAGTTCAACACGGAGCCTCGAACGCCGCGCCCTCGGCTGCACTGGCTATTGTGTTAGGCGCCAGCTGTTCTATTAAATGTTTACAACACTTGAACAGGTCGGTAGAGCGACGGCTTCGCTTCTTTCTGGGATCGGCGTTCAATCCCCGATGGTCCAAGTGGTTCGGCGTGTTTCTTTCCTTGCGTCCTCTTATCAGAGTGCGTAGTCTGTCTCACATCCATTCCTAGTCGTATATATTGATAGTAGGGTGGTGATTTCACCTGATAATTACCTTATATCTCAAAAGGCGAGTACAAATGATTTAAAGTTAGTAAGGTATGTCATTATTCCAGCTCTTCGGATGTGGACTGCGTGCCCAAGATACAGCAAGCATTTCCTTTCTGGATCGCGACACTGAGGCGCTGGAACAGGAAACTGACCGCTCTTGAGTCTCTAGTTTGTCTAATGCGTTCCTCGCCCACCTACGTTGGGCGAGGAACCTCCAGGCACCTCCAAAGGATACCTGATCAACCAGGCTGTGACTCATAACGTCAGGCTGCGAGCAGTCGCGTCCACAGCCTGGTTGACCAGTCCAGCAACCAGGAGGCCTGGTCGACGCACGGGCCGCGGGGACACTAACACCCCCGAAATCATCTCCACATAACCTCTAGATAACCTCAAGGTAAGGTAACCTCCTTAGGACTTAAAGTGCATATGTACCCCCATGTGCCCCAATGTCTCAAAGCAGTCAAATGAACTAATCCATAAGGGCCGTGACGAGGATTGAACTCTTTTACCATGTCGTAGGTTCAGTCGATTAAGGCAGCGTCTGGAATGCTCTCGGACGTAGGTTCGAATCCTCGTCACGGCTCTTGTGGATTTGTTCATAGGTCTCTGTACCTACTAGTTTTCTGGGTCTCCCTGAAGTGTGGCCGCCCCGCCTCCCTCCGCGAGCTCGTAAGGTGATAGGTCTCAGCCATGTAGACGCACCGTGTAGTCCCATACGACCTGCTTACCTTCCCTCCACGGCTGCAGGGTGACTCCATCTGGGCGTTTGTGGCTGTTGTCAGGTCTGCACAACTGGAGTTCCTTTGTGCTGGACACCCAGCTGCTTCATCTATGGTAATATATCCCCATCGACTTACGGCAGGTGAAATTATTATATATATATATATATATATATATATAATATATATATATATATATATATATATAATATATATATATATATA